>LULA01015142.1:0-36561 GCA_002091835.1 Anopheles maculatus | reverse complement strand
CTTTCGACGACGGGTTTGGTTGGGTGCGATCGGGTGAAAGGACACACCACCGTTACGGGATTTGTTTCTGTCCGGTGTCCGGTGTTTGGCCCCTGTCGGTTCAATCTCGGGTGTCCGGTTGCACAAGTTCGATGTCAAAGTTTTGTCCGACTTTGTTGTTACACTTGGTGCAGTTTGTAGCACCGGCAGACAGCTTGTACGTGTGTATTTTAGTGGGCAGTAGTAGTGCTGGCAGTTCGTATGGGTTTATGGGTCGGTCAGGAAGGGGTCAATCAAAAAGTCGTCCGTACGTCAGCGTCTTCGTCTGGTACGGTTGAATGTTGACATAAATGTCCCGTGCAAATGGAAAGTTCACCTGACGGTGGTCAGCCTGGCTAGATTCTGCTTCTAGCACCCGCTTGCACGTAACGGAAGCCACAAAAGAATGGGAACCCCTGTTTGAGGCATTCATCTCGTAAGCGGTTTGTTGGATTGATTTTCCAACCCGCTGGTACTGCACGAGAGCATGAGAAAGTTGATTGTTGGAAATAGCTTCCAAACCGTAGGCTATTTTCAACATTTCAGCGTTGTGTTGTGTATTGGAAAATTTAAGGCCACAGTGCGGCGCGGCTACGGCTTACCAAATGAACTAACGTTCGGTGCGTGAAGAATGTTTTACATGGCCAAATCTTCTCGGACGGTACGAAATGGAATGAAGTTTAGGGGGACAGTTTAACATCGAACCAGCACTTTTTATCGTCCTACTGATCTGAACGACGATCAATCTTTAAGCGTTGGTACGTTCGTTGGTAGGTGCGAGAAATGTATGTTTTCCTTCTTCCATGTTTCAGTTATTTCTTATCAAGTCTAGTAACTTGATTGTGAGCATAAGACCATCGTAGGGATTTATGAGGTAAAGAATACTGTGAAGAATTATTTGCAACATTGAAAGCGAAATAGCTCGGGTTTTTTTTTTATTTTAAGCACCAGACGATGTTTGAACGTTGGATTTCCTACTTTAAGATAAGGGAAAAGAATATTAAAAACTCTCAAAACACAATAAGCATGCGTAATGAAAGATATAATTGTGATTACTTTTCCTTATAAGGGTATAGTTTATAAGGTCACTTACGATCCAACTTTGTGTGCGGCTCTAAACAGTCAAGTATTTTTCTACAACCTGCCAGTGTAGGAAAAGAATGATTGAGCCCCTAGCACAAAGTCTTGACGCATATTGCTCTTCCTCCCTAGGGATTGGTTTGCCACTTAAATCTGTACTCACATGTTTGGTAAGACATGAGTAGAAAGACGATGGATTCGTTTCCGTAACAGGGGATTCGTTTCCGTAGCAACGCTGTTAATATATTAGTGTAGGCCGAACAGTTTGTTGGGATACATAAAGAGGACGTCAAATTCACATCGCATGAGAAGACAATCATTAAATGAGCTCACTAGCAAGATCAAGTGTAGCATAAACTATCGTCGATCGGATGGAGACGTGTTCAACTGCCTGAATAAAGATGAACTCGAAGAACGGGTCTTTAGTAGAATAGTTAGACTCACCATGATGCAGGGACCTCTATTTGTATTCCATAACAGGATCGTGCGATTAAATCGAGCAGCGCTTATAGATAGCCTGGATTATGATAATCTATACCTAAACAAATTAAACCCATCGTATTATTTAGGCATAAAAAATAAACGAACTTTGGATAGTAGTTTTATTGAACCTGTGATAGATAACTCAAAGGATTCTTTTTTGTCTGAATTTTAAATCCAAATAGTATTCTACAAAAATAGTGCCAACCAAGCGCAAGATGTTTTATGGCAGTATGGTTTTTTTCGTTTATTTATAGAAGCTTTGGGTCTTAGAGACCTCTTATGGCGGTATGGTGAGACTTGTACTTGGCTGTAGTACAAGTGCTCTTATTTTTGCAGCCCTTCCTGGGCCTTGACGATCATTTGCAACTCCATCTTGACTAGTGTATGATCGAATATAGTCCGGTGTTGGAGTTAAGCTCAACAAATGCGGATCACTGAGTGAATTAGTTGCAAGTCTTGTTTTTTTTCATTTTTTTATAGAAGCTTTGGGTCAATAAGACTACATCCGCTCTCTGGACGTCTAGTTGATCGACTAGGATCTTCACCTACTTACTTTTTAGACGCTACAACCGCTTCACGGTCTTGACCTGCTGCAACAATCTTCGGTTTACATAGTTTATTTCTGATTTCTGTGTCGTTCTACAGACGTGAGGAGTTGAGAACATCCTCGCTCATAACACATAGTAAGAACAAGCTGCTTCTGCTAGCTGCTACAATTGAACCAATGTTAGTCACACTGTGCATTATTGTCTAGTACCATTTATTATAGCTTTTCTTTTCTTTTCTATCGTTCTCAGTGAGGATCGCCTTTCAGACTCTGCCTAAAGCAAAAGGGTTGAAATGCAGCAGGATAAAAGAAGGATTCGATATAGTTTAACAGTCCAAACAGAATGCATCTCTAAGGTCTTACCAACAGTAAGACAACTCACACGAATATCTTTCGACAATCAGTGCAAACCAATCAAAACCCATTAGTGGCACGTGCCGCGAATGCATTTCCCCATTGAAATACCACACCATAAATCGTACAATTATCGAACTGCTGTACAACGTTAAAAAGTGGTTCCACGTTTCCGGCAGCCGGTAAACAGAGATGTTCCCGGTTCCCGGTAGCCGCGGAAGGCACCAGCATCTTCGCTTAAGTAAACATGGCATTCAAGAAGTATTTAATTAAGTATAGCACTTAGCACTGCTGTCGGTCGGTCGGTCGGTTGGTAAATAAATGGATAGACGGCTGAGCCAGAACCGGCACCACCGTATCTTCTCCCGCGTCCATACGCGATGAATCGTATGCAGATCGTCTGGAATGATCAGTACCAGGGTGGGTGGAGGAGTTATTTAGCTTCGCTCGAGGAAAAGGTCAACTTTTCGGCCGGGTGAAAAATGCTCCGTGCTCCGTTTGCTTGGCTCGGCGTTTTCACGCTTGCCGGTAGAAATGTAAACATCACTGGTGCGAGCCTATTAATGACTGCCGTGGGCCATGGCGTTTTCGGGAAGCGATGCGGTGTGGTGTTGTTTTGGTTGTGGAAAGGAAACGGCATCAAGCAGTCGTCAATCGCCGCCGCCGAATTTATATTCCTGTCTGTGTCTCTCGAGTGGGTCTACCATGGAGGGTGCGCTCAGCCTTGCGGTTAGACATTGCGCTAGTTGGTTAACAAATTATCAGTTCATCTTCAGTTGGAACGCGAAGAGAAATTTACAGTATTTTAATGAGCGATCTGTTAACGATTTCAGCTCTTTTCATCGAAGGTGTCGTGTTTGGGTGGTGAAGTGTAGATTTAACTGTTATTAGATACTCTTTTACTTGGTGGAGTTGCGATGAGCCCGTAGAATTTTTGTACATTCTCAAAAACGTATCGAAGCAGTGTTATTTCCTTTGTAAAAATAGAAATGACTATCGTTTTTAGCTTTAATTCGTTAAGAAATTTGTGACATTTGTATGAACGAGTTCCTAATATAGATAGGCTTGTATCAAACATTATTTTATTTATATCAATAGTATTTTATCAATAAACTAAGCTGTGTTTGGAATCTCACATGTAGAATAAATTGCTCTCAATTGATCAGAAAACCTCATCGATTGTTTGTCTGATTCAAAATGGGAATTTGCATCCGTGCACGACGAATTACAAACAAGTCTATCAATAGATAGTACGAAGTTTCCTAACGATAAGTGTTTCAAGTCGTCACATGGCCCAAGTGGCTATAGGAAAGAGCTATCAATAATAAAGGATATCATAAATGGTCATTGTAATTGCATTAGTTCAGTAAAACGATTGATAAACTGATTGAATGTGCATAACAGTAACAGTCTACAATAAAATCGTAAAGAGATATTTATTTTAAACGACTGTTTATCGTGTAAAGTTTGACTTTAATACTAACTTTAATCAATGGCAAAAAGGTTGGACAAATTCAGTATTTTGAACAGAAACCTAGACATTGATTTGTTATGTTATGAGGTCTATAAAAAAGTTTTGATGGTTTTGATATATGCGTCGTTTACTTAAATTTTTTACTCTAGTAAAATCTGGCAACACTATTATTTTGAAGTGTCATCTTCAGGGTTTGTTTGCCCCTAGCTGCCATTTCATCAATTAGTGTACAAAGTATTTTTCGCGTGGCTGCAAAATGAATACATTCGATACAGAAAACAGTGTTTTCGCGGGGAATGAAAACTTCGTCCACCGAGACCCATCGTATAATGAGGGAATACCATGGCGATCACGCTTTATCGGTAAGAACGTGTCAGAGGTGGTTTCAACGGTTTAGAAGTGGAAATGTTAGTATGAAAGACGAATAACGCTCAATTGGTGCATTTGGTGGGACCAGCTTGGTGTGGTGTACCACGAAACCATCACAGAAGACGTTTACCGAAGAGCGTTTGAGTTGTGCATAGAAAGGAAAAAAGGCCCCAGTATGCGACCAGGCATGAAAAAATCATTCTGCTGCACGACAACGCTCGGCCACATGTGGCGGCACCTGTCCGCACTTACCTGCAGACACTAAAATGGGATGATTTACCTCACCCGCCATATAGCCCAATATTGCGCCCTCCGATTGCCATCTGTTTCGGTCGATAGAGCATGGCTTGACCGCGCAGCACTTCCAGAATTGCGCCGAACTGAAAAATTGGACCAAAATATGGATTGCGTCCATACCGGATTTCTTTTTTCGAATGATTTATGAATGATATGATAATTCTAAATTATTTCTTTATCAATAATAAATTATTTTTGGTGACGAATATAAATAGAACTTTTGGGAATTTAAAACATCAAACTGAGGGCATCAAGGTTGATTAATGCCTCAAGAGGAATGCTTTAAATTTAAATCTCAACGAACATGATATTTTTATACTTGTCTTTTTGTTTTTATTTTCGAGTAACGGCCGTACTGCTATTTTAAGACTTGTTTAAGTTGTATAAAAAGTTAACATTTATTTTTAACAAATAGAGAATTGCTATACTGTTGATTACATTGTAAAATGTGCAAAATATGCGATGAAAATATTTGTGATAGAATACTACAATTCTATATGTTAAATTGGTTGATAAGTCTATGTATGTGTTTAGCCGTAATACTCAATTCTTCTCATTCCTCATTTTATACGTTCAGATGTTAAGACTGGGCCACAACTCTGAGCAAAGAAGATTGGCTGTTCGCTGGCCCAAACACCAACCATTCAAGAGATCCCTGCGCTAGATGATTATGAATGAATTATGGTTTCCTCAAACACAAATCACCCATGGCAAAACTCTTTTGCAAAAGCAGAGCCACATTCATCAAATGTATCATATTACAGAGAAAAAGGGATGCTCCGGACAAGTTTGTTTCCCTGATCCAACATGTTTTCCTTTCCGGTGTGCACATAATCCGGTGTGGCGCAAGCAAATTAATCCTTCCCGATTGCTGTTACCCATTTATGTTGGCAGTAAATTAGCGGACAGTAGTACCAACTTCCATAACACACAGACACAGCCACACACACATTCACATTTTACATCAACATCGCTCCCAAAAACCACCCGTTACACTGAATTACTGCAATCCGCCCAGTTTTGAGGGTGTTGTAAAAATTATAAACAAATAAACCGGGCTCGAAATCGTTTTATGAATTTACAGTTCCCGGCATTAAATTTTGCCGCCGTTTTTTCCCAAGAAAGCAACACATACGCACACGCGGGCGTACACGGAACCGTGAGTTTGGGTCATATATTTCCAGCCTTCCAGCTTCTTGTGCGTGCGATTTGGTGAAAAGGTGAAGAAGGCAAAAACGTGAAACAAAAAAACCAAAACGGGGAAAACGAAATCGGCTCCCATTCGAACCCCGACAAAGACCCATCTCTCTGTGGGGGTCTCTGGGGGAAAATCGGGCGAACCGCCATAAAGGAACCGCCACCAATAAATTTAAACTGTTTAAAACCGTCTAAAGTAGCAGATGTTTATGACTTTTTTTTTCTCTCCCCCTCAGTCAGCCAGCCAGCCAGCGATGATGAAGTCGCTCGGCCGCGAGCCCACTTAAAGTTGAAGCGAAAGGTGGTTTTCTTGGTTGTTGGTTTACTGCTTGTCTGTTTGTGTTTTTGTTTTTCACACACCGTTTTACACTGTTGCAACCGAATGAGCCGAGCATAAATATATTTTTTCCTCCACAGTTCCTAGTACGCGTTAATCATAACCCGGCTTACACGATGGGAGTAACATTAATTGGTTCTTCGACAGATTTTAGTTCATTTCGGTTTTTGTTCTGTTTTTTTCGGGATCGGAAAAGTGGTCCAAGGTGCAAGGCGTTGTGTCAGTGGTGCTCTAAACGAATGTCTCTTCTAATTGACAGTTTGATAGCAATTGGAAGTTTGAAGATGCTGGCCATAACGCCTAACTATAAATTTTAATCGCTTTTACCTTTTCCCCTCGGATTTTTTTAAATTTCCGTTTTCCGGTTTTGGATGTATTGCTGCTTCCAGCTCTGGTGACCTATCCAGTGCTATTGGAAGTGTGCCGCCTCCCGATAATGGTAGCTCTGATACGTTTAGATCGGATTCGTGTTTGCTGCCAACAAAAAACATCATACATTTCCGAACCGTCCTGACCCAGCAGAACACACGGAAGCACTACGAAAGCGGTCCTCCACATTTAGACACAACCGCACTTGTCCCGTGACAGATGTACTACCTATTAAATTGATATTTCGGAGCGATATTTCGTTGAAAAATGGTATCCCATTGTTGTTGACATAAATTGTGCGACGGCAGCAGCGACAGCAGTCGTAGTAGCAGTAGTAGAAGTTAGTAGCGGTCGCACCAACGAGAATAGCCATAAATGTCACCGCATTTGTCTCGCGCCAGGGATCGTTTGGCAGCTCGTCAACTAAACGCGCTGCGGTTTGGTTCGAGGTGTCGAGCATGCGTTAGTGCGTGTTTGGGGCAGAACGTTGGTATCGTTTTTAAAAGTGAGGTCGCTTTTTTTTCCTTTGCTCGCACCCTCCCAACTCTCCACTTCGACAGGCTATTATTTACCGTGCGCCACCCTCACGAGACTTCTGACATGTTCCGGCAAGTTGGATATTTGTCAAAAACGGCCCAAACCACCCCATATTGACGTTTACTCTTACGGATTGCTTAATCGAAAATCTTCTAGTGCGCTGCGTGGGTTTTATTGGGAACGGTCGTGACAGTTTTGGGTAAAACTACTCAAGAAACCGGGGAAAACATGGCCAAATTAAGATACCTTGTGGTGCGTACGCACAGGTGAATATGGATTATTGTTGGGTGTGATAGGACTTCTATGGTGAAGATGATCGCACTTGATGATCGCAAGTTAGTTAGAGCTTGAAATTGGATAATATTTCTATTCCAGAAGAGTTTTATTGATTTTTTCTAAATCGAATTTAGATTTTTGGTCCGGGCTTTTGTGGGTTTTTATTTTTAATTTTATAATTGATTTTTATATGTTTTATTACACATTAATTTTACATAAAACCCATATTTTTATCAGTTGATTTAAATAGTCTCTATATCTATCTATATGTGCTGTTGTGTTTTGAAATTAACTTTGATTCATTTTGCTCTGCGAATGAGATAGAATCCAAAGTCCACTGGAGGGTTTCATAGGATATTTTTTTTACTCTCCTTCTTCTTTCGCACTACAACCTTGCAAAGTTTCGGCCTGTAATGTCTGGCTTTCTTGTATTAATTTTAACCGTAGCTGAGTTATTAGTCCTGTGGAGGGTGAGGCTCAACGTTTTTATTCCGTCAGGTTCTCGTTGTACAGAGGATCGGGTACACGGATAAGTTCTAAACTGGATGGGGTTAGATGGAGGAAGATGGCTAAACAGGTGGGTATTAGAACGCCCTTAGATTTATTAGACGTTAAACCTAACTGCCAAAAGGCGCTTAGGAGACTTAAGCACAGGGACAGGAGTACCAGTACGTAGATTACTACGATCCTACTATTTTAGATGCAATACTTATGTAGGCCTCTGTAGGATAGGCTCTGTCTCAAACCCTTGTCTAAAGTCCCTTACCCGTAATTGAAAGGATTAGTTAATTTTTTGTTAACGGATATAAAGCTGATCTGAATCCTGACGATGCGCAGATGCCGATGCATCCATGTTGTTGACGCTCTGCTCCTGCGTCGTCCTTTCTAGTTGTCTCTGCTGCTACTGCTGCTTCGTGCCTTCCTTCCACTGCTGTTGCTCCGGTTCACCCGTTCGTGGCCGTCACTTCCAGGCTGCTGCAGATGCTTAAAAGCAAAATGCACCCATTTACTGTAACAAAAATGGTTTAATGGTATTGTGTAAATGTTGTTTGTATGGTTGTATGGTATGGACTAATGGTTCTAATGATTGTACATGTGACTTATTGTTGTTAGAATACTAATTCATTGATCTTAAATCCCTCTGTACAAGTTGCTGATGAGTTGGTTCTGTCATAGTAATCGGTAAGGATGTGGCAGACCGTGATTTTAACGCCAAAGAAGCTGTATAACGGTGGGCTGAAAGGACTCTTTGATTGTTGCTGGAATCAGGATCATCCCCCAGGGCGTTGTTGTGTTTGATGGTGTAAAGGAACACGATCTTTGCTGTGTAACGCCACGGAAGAAGAGAGCCTATCCTTCTCCGCGACGGTTTATCTCCACTAATACAGCTATTACATTGAATTAGATTACATTCGAGTTTATGTTTATAGTCTGCACTCGACTACCCTTACACGCCCCATCCGTTAAAAGAAAAAAAAAGTAAGTTTTTTTTAAAGTAAGTTGGAGTTGCGAAAAGAAATCTAAGCTGTGTTGTGGTTCTTATGTGACTATTGCATTGGTCTAGTGAATGATTCCTGAGCGTGATAAAGTGGTGTGTGGTTCAGTGGGTCCTAGCCGATCTTCGTTGTCATGAGGGTCGGCTTTCCCGTTTCCATGAATCCCGGAAAGACCCGAACTCAAGCAGAAGACTATTGCAGGTGATGATTGGATGTCGTCAAGGAGCTATACGTTAGGATCTTTGGAGATGCCTTTAGTTAGAATATTGGCACAGAAGGTTAACCACTAGAATGAAGAGCTCTAAGAGTTGTAAGATGATCTCACTATTGAGCAATAAATTAGAGTCACCAGACTCCGGTGGACTCGTCGAAGGGAATGGTACCAGACGAACTAGCCAATACAAAATGCTATTAATCAGACAAAATACGGTTAAACTATGATTCTGAAACATTTTTACATTAAGATTCAATCATGTATTAAGGAGGTAAAACTATTTTCTGTAATTTTTCCGCACAGTTATGTTAGAAAAAAAACGTATGCTTTATTCTCACAAAAAAAAAAACAGATCTGTTGACTAGAGTAGAAGAATCGTTTAGTTTTACTAAAGAGTTACTCTGTTCAATCTTTATTTTGTGAAGTTGTTACCTTTTAAAATAGCCACAAATCGTTTCACCAACCTTTTCCAACCCGTAATGAACGCCCGATACGTTCAGAAATTGCGTTTCTTTTCGTTTGATACTTCCTTGGTACGGAGTTGCTCAATCAGTCAATCATTTTCAGTGCCATTTGATACTGTTTTTCAACCGAACCGCCAGTATCGCCTGTTTTGGCTCGTGGCAGAAGCAAAACAATTCAATCATCATATCCTACCGCGACCATCCTTCGCCCGATCGACACATCTCCGCGTGTCCACACTGCACACCGATCAAGAAGATTGTTTTACGTCCCGGAGGGCAGCAGCAGCAGCAGCAGCAGTGGGAGAAAGGTGAGTTTTGTGTTGGCTGCCTGCCTGCTGACTATTTGATACGACACGGCATAATGGTCTCGAAAATCTGTTGATTTAGGACACCTTCTGTGTCAGTATCGGCCAAGGTAAAGGTGTGGTTTGTTTTTTGTTTCTCGGTGTAACCGATGATATGGGAATGGTAGAAGAAAGCGAAAGAGAGAGAGAGAAAAAAAAGTTTACAAACGTAGAAACAAAAAACAACTTCAAACACGTCCATCATCCCAAAAATGGACACTTTCGGCGAGCTTAATACTGTTTGCATCGATTGACCTTTTGCGGTATCGAATGATTTATTGAAGAGGAAAACGCAGGTAAAAACATTTCATTTTTGGTGACATGTTTCTGGACGTTTCGTTTCCAGTGTATGTTCTGGAAATATGTTCAAATACTGATAACGAAAGACCATTTTGGGGGGTGTAATGCAGTCATGAATTTACGAAGAAGTACAAAAACAATAACACACCAATCCTTCAGCACCGATTGATCGCCGAGTGAGAAGAATAATCTAATTACCACACCAGTTGTTCCAAGGAATCATTATTTTCCGTCCACAAACCGTTTCGGGCAGAAGACGGGCATCGTGGCGAAACTCTTCCGACTCATTATATTTCACCGGGGATCGCGCATGACGGGCCCGAAGGAATTTTGTTTGATTTGTTTTCGGTTCGTCGCCGGTTCAATTTGCCACAAATGGTTTTAGCGCGACCCTGCCTGACAAATGATCGCTTCGGGGCGTGTGTTTCTTTTATTTTTGGACACTTTTGCATGATTTGAGAGGAAGAAAACTGTTGTTCCATCTCACTGACTATTGCGCAGTTGGGTATGTATCGGGATTTAAAGAGTGGAAAAGATGGAAAGACTGCGCGGAAATGGCATAGGAAGCGGTACAATAAAAGTAGCACAATTTTTGCGAAATTCATTGCGTAGCTATTTTTGGAAGTCACTTTTTGTTGCTTTACTTAATGCGGATGGTGTATTGAAGCCATCGTGGAAATAAGCACCTGCCGCTTGTCTGTGAAAAACTGTATTGAGCTCTGTTTTGCTATTTCTTCGTTAAATATTCTTAACTTGCATAAATAAACGTTCTTACCACGATGTCTTAAATTGATCCCAAATGAATAGAAAACAAACCTGAATAAGGATTTCTCAATTATTTTTGAATATGTTCCTTAGTGTTCTGAAGGATTACTATAATATTTTTTAATTGTTGAACATATATACTAAAACTTTGTTAAGGTACATAACGTAAAAATACAATTCAAACGAGTTTAACTATTTTTCACAATAAACGAGCCGGCGCGATTTACTGCAAGACAAACTGAGACTTTTTTTTTTACTTTTTGTTGCGGTATTATTGGGGGTGGCTTGCAAGGCCTCTCCCCCAACCTCCTGTCTCGTCGGAGGGCCTGCGCTTCCTAGCTGTTTAAAGTCCCGTAGGAAGTCAGGACAGGACAGGACAGGAAAGGACAGCTAGCCGCCACTAACATGGAGAACAGACGCTAGCTGTCCCCCTCCGCTCAATTTAGCCATATCACCCATCTTCCCAAGGGGTTGGGTTTCCCCGTATACCCAAGCTCAGATATTTGGAGAGACATGTTACCGTTCTATACGCCGGGGACGTATTGAGTCGAAGTAGTGTATGGAGAGCCTTTGTTGACCTTCAAGAGGCTTCGGATCCATGCCTTAAAGGGCTTATTACACGGGAGTTTTTTCCGTCGGCTGATTTTGGCTTCTATCTGTCAATATAGGTTTCTGACAGAAAAATGCTCTCCGCTCGTGTAATAACACATTTGGTATCGATATGATTTTTATGCTTAAAATTTTGAAATGGTCAACCATATGCTGATGGCAACAATTTTCGAGTGTTACTTATGTGTTTCTACATTGCTTAGCATTGATTCCACTTGTAAAAAAACAAAACAACTGTTTGTGACAGATATTTGCCACCCAAAACGAAATCGGAATTGTGCTGCTGAATTCCGATTTTCGGACCGGCAGATATCTGTCAAACGCGTTTTGAAGGATAGACGACAAAACCGATGACAGCATTTTCCCCCGTGTAATAACCCCTTAACAGTGCAGTATTGCTGCCACACCAGCTTATAGAATGTACGGTGTGCAGTGCAAGGTGAGAGTATCGAACATGCTGTCGGAATCGTTCGAATCTCACGGGGGACTGAGGCAAGGGGACGGACTGTCCTGTTTGCTGTTCAACATCGCTCTGGAAGGTGTCATGCGAAGCTCGGGCTTCGACATCCGGGGCACGATTTTCACCCGGTCTCTCCAATTCCTTGGCTTCGCGGATGACATCGATATCATCGGTCGAACATCTGCGGCGGTGTGCGAAGCGTACACCCGACTGAAACGCGAGGCCGATAGGATTGGATTGAGGATCAATGCGACGAAGACAAAATACCTGGTTGCCGGAGGCTCTGACCGTGAAAGAGCACAACTCGGAAGCAGAGTATTAGTTGACGGCGACGATCTCGAGGTAGTAGAGGTGTTTTGCTACCTTGGCACGATCGTAATTTCGGATAACAACGTAAGCAGCGAAATCCGAAGGCGCATTGTTCAGGGGAATCGTGCCTACTATGGGCTCCACAAACTCCAGAAGACTCCTGAGATCCAGAAGACTCCAACAACGCACGAAATGCGCCATATATCGTACACTGATACGGCCGGTAGTCCTCTACGGGCACGAGTCCTGGACTATGCTGGCGGAGGACGCCAATGCTCTCGCCATTTTCGAGCGGCGGGTGCTAAGGACTATCTTCGGCGGTGTGTGCGAGCAGGGCGTGTGGAGAAGGAGAATGAACCACGAGCTAGCTGAGCTGCTTGACGATGCAGACATCATGCCCTGCCAGGAAGGAGCTCGTCAGCGACCCGTTCGTCACGCGGCGTAGAGAAGCACAGCGAGCTCGTTGGCAGGATCAAGTGGAGTCAGACCTGAGGGAGATTGGATGCAGTCGGGGGTGGAGGAGTGCAGCCACAGATCGAGTTTCCTTGAAACGGATTGGACATCAGGCCATGTCTACTAGACGTGCTCCCTAGGAACAGGCCAAGAAAGAAGAAGAAGACACTGAGCCGTCATTCGTTTGTGTTGAAGAGAGTCTAGTCCGAATAGAAGATACCTACCACGATAGGAAGGATACGATGCCTCACGGGACCGCTATCTTTGAATAGGGTGAAAGTAATTTTTTCTGTAAAGATTCTAGTCTGTCGATACAATATTGCTGTGATGGAGCCCAAACAATGCTGGCGAATACCATCGGGCCAACTATTGTGCTAACTATTAAGCGTAAAAGAAAGCCTAATAAGCGGAACGCTTTACACGCAGTTAACTCGTAGTATTCTTGTAGTGTCAACCTACTATCTAGAAAACTCCTAAATCACGAACCACATTAGTTCCGTGACAGAACATTTATTAACGTTACCACTCATGAGGTTCGAAGTACATCGTTGAAATAGAATAACTCAACCTAAGCCTCATTTAGGGCCAAATTGTAGCCACCCAAACAACCATTCGCTGAAACGCGTCTACTTAGATTGATTTGGTAACCTTACCGAGAAAAAGCTGGCACCGGCTGCACAAGAATTAACACAACGCGTACGATGCAAACCTGAACAGCTTTTTTCAACTGGTTCGCAAAGTGAATTAGCTCGTAATGTGAATTAATGCAAAAGTTTATGAGCAACAAAGTCCTTCAGCACTCTCGGAACCGGAGTATGGCAAACTTTTGCCGCAAAATAACCGGCAAACTGAATAAGTGAAGCGAAACGCAGAGGCAAAAAAAGCAAGATCCAAACAAACAAGCACAAATGAAGATGAAAGTAAAAGGCGTCATATTTCGGGCTGCACATGCTTAACGTTTGTTGAACGGCCTTCTTTTCTTCGGAGGGGGGAGTAAGCAAAACTTTATTGCTACCACCCACACAGGTCTTGGCCATTGCGCCATTGCCACTAGCACAATTATTGCCGGGGCGCTTTCGGTAGCAAAACACAGCAGACGCGACAAGACAAATAGCCGAATTATGAGCTACGTATCAAACTTCAAGCAAAAACAATACGGCAACTCCCGGGTCAGGGAGTGGAATAGAGACATCGAGGGTGACATAAAGATGAGCAAAACAAAAATACAAAAATGCTTCGCATTGTTGATTCTGCTTCAGCACCGGCGGCACACAGTATCGATTGCAGATTATTTTGTTTGTGCACCAATCGCAGCGGGTAGCATAAATCGATACGCGCGGCACCATTTGTGTTTTGGATGAAAGTTTTGTAAAGCCAATTAAATTAACCCCCCACCGGGTAATGTAACGGGGGCCTGCCGAAGGTTCAACGGCACCGCGTACAGCGGGTGATGTTTTTTCGTCATTGGTGCTTCTGCCATCCCGACCGTACCTCCTGCAATACGACACTTTCACCTCATCCTTGGTGACCGGGTGCGGGAAAGAGGCTTTCGAGAATCGGTACCGTTTTTGAGCTTCTTCTTCGTTAAGGATTCCTCGGATTTCCAATTTTGATCAAACCACATCACGGTGGATTGGTAGGAAGTGCGTACGGGATCGGTATCAAACTTTAATGACATTATTGCAAATAATACAGCACGCCCGATGTGGTAGTGGTAGGGATTGGGATCGAATTTCGGGACGGTAAGACGATGCATTTGATAGGCGCGCACAACAGGCCGACCGGGTCTAAATGCACGAGTTGAATCGTATTTTGTGAATTTAATAAAAGAAGAAGGTTGTGCAGCTCAATTTAATGTTTGATATTAGCGAACAAGGCAAACAAAAAAGTCAATGCTGTAGTTGTGTAGGAAGCCGTGTAGGATGCCTATAGGGATAGGTATTCACTTAGTCACCAACTATGAGATCGTATCCTGGGCGGTATTAGACTCTTGGTAACTTACACGTTCATGACACGTCACCAACGATTATTCAAATAGTAAAATAAAACATTTATGTGCTTAAACGCAGGATTGTTTAGCCAGCTATGGAGTAAATCAAATCGAGAAAAGCCAGCCAACAGTAGACCAAGATCAGACTCGAATCTGATGTATCTTTGCCAGATTGTAATTATGAGGATAGTGTTGCCTATTATTCATTTTGGCTAGGTCCAATTAGTGCTTATTTATTTACGCATCAGCGTCATCACTTCATCTCAGATTATGCCTGCCACGTCTTCTCTGTCTATGTGGACAGCCTGAAATGGCTTCATAGACTTTACCAGAGCTTGGCGCGATTAATTCACTGCACAATAGTGAGGTTATAGTACAGCTCGTAGAGCTCTTCGTTCCTCCGGAGCATATTTCTCTCGTACGCGGCTGAAGGTGTTTGCGCTCAAAAGGGACAAGGTCTCAGAGACGTATGTGAGTACTAGGACTATAAACAGGTCCATTCCTCACAACAAGTATTTGAATGGAGTTGTAAGTCACTTCATTGCCTACTGTACTCGAATGTGATATCTTTCACTGACACAACTCGTAGCTTGGTTCAATTGTTCAACTGAAAAGAATCTGGCTATATTTCTAGAATATCTCTTATTTATAACCTTAACTAATGTCGTGCAACATAGCGTCATGTTGCGCCCTAAGCGAGGTGCCTGGAGACAGCGATGATCGAAATGCCGAAATGCAAGTTTGCACTTAATGTGCGAATTGGTAACTTGCATTTCGGTGCTACGGGTAATACGATCGGCTTGCAGCTACCGTGAGAATTAACCGATCGATGCGTCCATCGATCAGCCCACGGGTCAACGTTTAGCGCAACCGCGTTCAAGGTTGCCTACAGAGTAGATTCCTCTGGTTGTGCTATGACCGGTTGACAGCCATCTCAACATTTATGTCGTCTTTCTATGTTAACTTCTGACCACAGATAGGTTAAGTTTTCGAAGACTCCAAAAATACGATCTATCAGTAAATCATCCCTGTGCAAATCAATGTTTGTTAGCAGGACTGCTAGCAGTGGAGCCCCTACAATTTTTGTTTTCATCTCGTCAATCTCGTAGCTTCTTTATTGCTTTGAAAATAGTCCTTATATGCCGTCAACAAGAAGACTTTCTTGTGCTGTAGTTGTTATTATGATGTTTTAAAGGTGCTTCTGCTTCTGCTTTGGTGGAAAAGCTCTCGTCCCAGGAATTTAAGAGATCAGAACCAGTTTACCACAGGACAAGTTAGCCTGCCAGCACTCTAGAGCATACTTCAATCTAAATGTTGTTTATTTATATATTTAACCCCAAATTGTCTGCTAAAGGCTACACAATGTACTTAAAAACTAAGTTTACCGCTATAAAGGAGACGACTTAAAAGAGAATGATTCACACCAATAGAAGATCGCCTAGATGTTGTGATGGAACATACAAGTTAATGGCAGAAAGGATGAAAGGAGCATCGGTGGCATTTTTGATAACGGAGGCAATAAAGGACACCTGAGCATGCGTGCGACGAGTTTCCAAGGGCTCGAGTATCAACATGTCACAGCGTACAGGGTATGGCGGCAACGCTGAGCCTGAATAACCAAACGCATTGCGCAAGGCAAAGGGTGTGAAAGTCCTCTAAACTCGTTCCAACCTTGCTATAGCTCCAATTCTAGAAGGAGACCAGATTTATGCAGCATACTTCAACGACTTTTTTTTCGATTATTTATAGAGGCTTTGGGTCTTAGAGACCTCAGTCGCCTCTTTAAATACTTCAACGACGAGCGGACCAGGGAGACCAGGAGACCTCTCAGACAACTGATGTCTCGTAACTAGGAAGCCAAACGACGCAGCATTCCAAGCATTTTATTGGCAGTCGACACACGTGATCAATTTGGTTGTGGAACATTAGTCTAGAATCCAACAGCACACCAAGATCCTTTACGCAAGAAACAAAAGTCAAGAGGAAGATCACATAGACTATAATTGAACGATAGAGGAATACAGGCACGAAAAAACGATATAATTTGGCACCTATTTGGACAAGTCAGTTAGAAGAACACCAAATAGAGAAAGCGAGAAGGATGTTTTGAAGAACAGTCACCAAAGGATTTGATAGGAAGGATAATTTTTATACAGTGCGTAACACAACTATAAGGCCACTTGTATTTTGAGAATAACTGGAAAAGTTGAGAAGATAGATAAAATTGATGTTCTACAGTTGTAGAGAATAAAAAAATACGGATTTTCATGTAGTTTGCACGCACACAAATACTATTTTTGTCTCTGGGTTGAAAATTGCTCCTTGTAACATAACTATAAGGCCACCTACGAAAATCCTTTGTTTTTCATGCAAATTATCATTTTAAATTAGTATCACAATCACAATTAGTAAGAAAGACTCCCGTTTAACGTAAAAACAATTTTTAACAACTTTTTTTAAAACTTTTAGTAAACTTATGCATGCATTTGGTAAATATTCAGAGTTTTTATGCATAATTTTTTAAATTTTTATTTTTATAGTTTTTTTTGTGTATATTTTGGACTAATTTTTTTGCAAAATGAAACTACAAAAAATACCTTTCCAAATATGTATAAACATTCCTGGTACAGTACCCATAGCATGTGCAGGAGCCAAATAAACGTACTTAGAAATGAGCCTTTTTGCGGTATACATTGCTTTAAGTGCCTCGTGAACTTCGAAAACCAAAGATAAAAATATGCAAAAAATGGGAAATAATGAGGAACATTCGGGAATATCAAAAATATTTTTTACAGATTTTTCCTACGATCAGCGACTGATACGCACATTAAAAAAAAGATACAATATAGATTGGTTGAGTGAAAATACGGCTTCCAGCCGTCATATTGGAAAATAAATAAAAATAAATAAATAAGATTGGTTGAGTGGCCTTTTCTTTCTCCGAACCTTGAAAGTGCACATAAATTTAAAGCAAATTCTTGTAAATGGCAATGGTTTTAAACGCAACAGGATACCATTTCTCATGTGTGCTTGAATATGTTGGTTTTCTTGAGTTTTTATCTGCCAAGATCAGGTTTAAAGGTTAATGTTGAGGTCTCTGGTTTAGCGTTGGCGTTAATTTTGTGATTTTTTATTTGTTATTATCTGCTTGATGGCATATCATGATGAAACTGATATGGTAAGATTAATCAAATCTTTAAACAGAGTTCTTCACAGCTTTGTTTATACTATCATTTTCTACCAAATTTCGATTAACAGTGTTGAAGAGACAGAATTGTTATTTATTTTTCATACTATAAAAAAACAAAACTTAACTCAAACAGTGACGTTTTTCATAACATCTGCACACCTTAATGCAGTTACGCAAATTTGTAAACACCCCCAAAAGAACATCTCTTTGCTTAACTTCTAAAAAGTATTATTCACTGTTTTCTTCAAACCTAACACCGAAGCATCATAGCAGAAAACAATTTAAAATACTTCCAAAAACACACAAAACAAAACAACCGCCTATCAAAATAGTTGGTACGATTTGGGTCGTTTATGTAGCGGAGGGCAACAAAAAAAAAAAAAGATTAGCTTTTCTCGTACCCAGAAAACGGAAGGCCCCAGCGACACGTGTTACTGTCGTCCGGTAAGCAGATCGCTGACCCACACCCCGTGCAGGAAGTAAATTTTCATCTTTTTTGCGCTTAATAATTAACCGACACAAATTTCAACGGATGCTGCGGCGATCTGCTGCTCTGCTCTGCTTGTATCCTTTACCGGGAGGTCGTTTAAACCTTCCGCGAATTGAGCACGCCAGCAGTGGGGTGGTCTTGCCCCCCCCCCCCCCCCCCCCCCCGGGGGGACGAGCAAAACTGGGAGCTTTAGAGGTTTTGTTGTCTATCGTTGTCTATTTGTGTACGATTGTTTTTCTCTCTCGCTGTTGTGTTCTGTTGAAGTGAGAAATTGTTTAAATTCCTTTTAAAGGGGCATTTGTGTTAAATGATAAGGAATTTATGGGTCGTTTGCGTTTGTGGTTACGCACGCTCGAGGAAAAGTATTTGAATGGTGAAATAAATAAATAATAGATTATTTGTTTTTAAATACGGAATACAGAAAGGATTGTTCTAAAAACTTTGAATCGATAATTTGCGGTTCGTCTGATGTCTGGTGACGCAGATTTTCCTGTTCTACTAGAGCTGAGTAGTCAGGGCTACACCAGCAACCTAGACATTGCTCAGCATCCTTGGCCTCCGATGATATTTAAAGTACAATTGGACAAACGAAAATGAAAGTACGGGTTGTCCGAACAGCTGGCATCCTGGCGCTGGGCATCCCGTTTTGCTGCCACACTCAGCAGGACAACACGCGACAACACACAGTAAAAAAAAACGAAGCAAAAGATTTCTTTTAAATTTGTTTTCATCTTCTGTTTCCCACCGGAAATTAATAATTCATGAGCTGGGCCTGTCGTTGGCGTGTGGCGTTGGGCCCGCGCGCGCTGCAAAGCGTCCCCCGGAAGTCAGCTCGTTTCGAGCGAACGACGTACCCGGTTTGTTTGTTTTATTCTGTCCAAAAACATACCACAAGCCAGGGATGTGCTCCATCGCTATCCCGCCCCCGGAGTGGGTGATAAGAAGAAAATGGTATGGAAGTTCTTGGAAGAGGGCGTCGAAAAATTCCATCCCATCCCATTTTGCGTCCATCCTTGTGCATCCGGTGTGGATCGGAAGTGAGCGCTTGGCAATCGGGGTGCGGGAGTAGGCTTTCGCCAGGATAAGGATGTCCTCCATCATGGTCCGTATTGTCGGGAGTCAGTTTAATGGCCGTTTAAATGCTGGGTGTTGGTTGTAATTTTGGCATCAACCTCCCATTCCAACAACGCAGACCTCTTTTTGAAGCTGTCCCACAGGAAGAGGTCTACCGAGGCGTTGTACTTGGTACTGCGTTCGGCCAACTGTTCGTCCCCGTTCGTTACCACGGAAACCAACCGTCCCAGGCGGAGATTGATTTGGTTGATTTGATTTAAGGCAGCAGCAGCAGCAGCGATGGTGACCGAAAAGTAACAGACACACCGCAAACTGGCCGCTTCTTCGTTTGCTCTATTTTCTTTTCTGAAAGCCCTTAGCGTACACCGACCGACTAACCGCATCGGGGCCTTCGCGTGTCTCGTAATGGAGGACTGTTTGCTTTCGGATCCGGTACGCGCGACTATCCGTACTTCGGTGTTCCCTGGGCCATCTTCCTGTTCCTCTTCCAGGATTCGGTTTGGGAGGTTTAGGTACATTTAAAATTCATATGATTGTTGCCCTACACGGTACGGGGCGTTGAAAAAAGTGACAGGGGACAAAGGAAATAACTGGAATATGGGTTTTGGTTTGTGGTGAGTGTACTTTAAAACAAATGGAAAGCAATTTAACGATGCTGCAGGAAGGCACAACAATTTTCGGAATCGGGAGAAGTGTATGCAGGAAATTGAACAATTTCATTTTTAGTCTTAAGTTGATTCAGATTTTTTTTTAATTCGGTGGTAGAAAAAGGATTGATTGTAAACTAAGTTGTGATATATTATTGGGAAATAGAATATGATTTCTATCTTACTCCCATATTGAAACATGGCAGAACTGATTAAGTTAAGGACTAGGCAAATATGACAGATCAAGACCATATAAGGCTGTAGAAGAAATTATCGTGGTTTTAGCAAGAGTTGTTTTGATTTGAACCATCCAAATTTTTAAACAAAACACATAGACCATAAAATGACTGAATAAATGTAGGCTAACTGAAGATACAATATTCTCAAAACTAATTTTAAAAACTACTTTGAATCTTCGTTCGTGGTACAGTACTTGCGATATCCACGCCAGACAGACTGTTCTGCAATGGATTACATCAGATCAAGGAAACCTAATTGATAGGAGACTAAATGACTTTTTGAGGATGTGAAGCCAAAAAAGGAGAAGACTTTCAGGGACAAAGTTATACATTATTCGGTTTTAAAACAGTTTTTTTATAGGACTAAGGTTTTATAGTGTGGGATACTGTGTGTGGGACCCAAATTCAGGGATAGGTTATGTTCTAATCAAACACATCTGACTCGTAATGCCAGCAGTTTAATTTTCCGTAAAGTTCCCAAAAAATCTAAGCTAAAATTGATGATTTTATTACTCCAATGTGCGTAAATACTTTGTTTACCAGTCTAGTGTGTATCATCACAGAATTCTTGGTCGTTTTTTGGTGACCTTGTGCTGTTCACTGGAACGAGCTTATTGGGAAACATGCTATAAGATTTCTTAGAAGGCCCAATAGCTAAGACATGACGTACAGAACTAGATGTTTATTGTTAGGCTTAGAAACATAAAAAAATCGCCACGGAAAAAATAAGCAAATGTTCACTTGTAATTTGATAACCACTAGTAATGGTAACTTTCATTTACCACATGACACATTTTTTCATATGGAACGATTTAACAACAGCTCCAAGATAAAAGCGACCAAGGTCTGCCATGGCCTTGGTAGTTTTAATGCATTTTATTCGGTCTTTGATTTTAATGTGTCATCAAACAGTCCTAGTGAAGTCCTTCGTTTTTCCATTGTTTGTTTTGCAAACGTAACGTGGATGTCATATTTGTCATTAGTAATAGTATAAGTATATACGTTTTAGTATGTAAGGGAATGTTGTAATGAAAATAGTAATCGTACAAATAAATAAATAAGAAAATAAATTAAATGTATTGTGCGGAAGTCAGTTGATACAAAGCAGTTGTATATAAATATATAATAAATATCAAATATACTATTTCAAAACAAAAAAAATTATGTGTCTTACAGTCCAGGTATAACAAGCATCTCTATATTTAAAAAAATATGATTCTTTTAAATTAATGTATATTAAAAGTCTATTAATCTCTGTAATACATTTATAAAGTAACATAAAAATATGCAATAATATCTACTATAATATTCTTTATCAAATCTACAGTAGACAGAAATAAGCAAAAATGTTGAAAAATATGATCTATTATCACAATCTTTATTTATTTAATAATATTTATTTTACATTTTTATTCATCTTTCATTATATTAACATCACAACAAGAAGTAAACAAAGATTTTCAATCAATTTCTCTTCTTTTCAATCAATATACACGTTTTGTAATTTTTATCATAAGTTTAGCATTTACTTTAGCGTAATAATCCTAAGGGAAGAAAGTTGTGAAACGTTTTACAAAATTTTCCAACACCAATATTTTGCGCAATAACGGTTCTTTAAGATGTGCACACACAAAAATCCGTTACCATCATTCAACAGTTCCCCTTTGCAGGCGATGTTATTCCGATGCTTCCCCGATTTGATGTTCGAAAAAAAAAAAAAAAAAAAATATCCTTCTCCCCAACGTACCGGCTTGTATCTGAATCACCCTTAGGGTTTGCTGACCATTTCCGTTCATGCTATGCTGCTGGTGTACTTCTTTCGTTGAGGTTGTTTCGGTGGGCGATAAACGATCGGATTTTAAAAATATTAAGACATCCCAATCAATACACACATCTCATGGATCTCGGACAAGCCCTCAAGAAGTGCAAGGAGTACAGTTGATTGAAAGCAGTTCCCGGCAGTCTGTTTTCCGTTGGATGGTTCAAACGGTCGCTCTAACTTCCCCGTATTTACGTACCGGGAAATGTGTTTCGTTGTGCGCATGAGCCAGACCCCTGTGTTCATCCGTGTACGTACACAAACCCTCAAATTTGGACGAACGCGGGTAGCTGGGACATGGCGGAACCCGTATCGGAACCATCAGCATCAGCAGCCCATAGGTTGGCTGTGTTGCGGTCGTTCCGTGTGCCAGTCGGTGGATGGCTTCGGTGCGGGAAACATCGGCAGAAAACAGTTCCAAAGTGTACCCTTCGTGTAGCCGAGTTTAACCAGTACGGAGCGAACGACAAACACGTTCTCCACGTGGAATTATTGACTGTGGCGGGATGCGTTACGCTTGCCGACAAGTGCAGTCGGAGTGCAGTTGGTTGGTGTGCAGGAAGCCCGATTACGGGTGACAGTGTCACGGCATCGAGTGTGTGTAATTATTATTATGATTTCTTTCTCAAGCTGCTACTTGTACGTGACCGAAAGACCGTAAAGGGATGAGGATTAGAGAGAAAAATCGGTTACATACGAGTAGCGGACCCGGTCTGTGTAGGCAAGTGTTTGTGTGCCTCTGTGTTGGGAACGTTCCCGCGGAATGACAGGAAGCCGAAATGATCTTGTCCCTCGCGCGGAACAGCGGAAGGAAACATAATTTTCCACGCCGCTCCAACCGCGTCCCATCCCAGCTGATATGCTAATATCTTAAGACGGCGGGCAAAGTGGCCTTACTATCTTGCTCAACTGCTGCAATCCATCACTCGCGCTCGCGGGCACCAGCAGTCATCGGGGGGTGGGAGGATTAAGAGAACCGAACAGGCGGCAAAGGAAAAAGAAAAAGGGTTCCGAAAACGGCGAAACGGTGTGATGTATAAAAGTTTGATCGTGGAAAACTCGTATCCACTCGTTCGATCTCAGCAACCCTCTTCGACCGTTCGAGCTGATGAGTGAGCCAGAACAGCAAGTCGACGCGATGTGCACATGTGTTTCGGCAAGTGCGTGTGTAATCGAATGTGGCTGTGTGTGTGTGTGTGTGTGATTGCTTAAAGAAGAGAGTGTCAAATGAGAAAAGATATTACGGTACCAAAAGGCAAAGCCAAGCCAAGGGTGTGCGAGAACTTCCCGTTCGCTTGAACCCGTTGGCAACAGTTGGGTGACAAATTGGGAAAATTAAGATACTTTCTTCTGCATCTGTGAAGTTTGGTGGAAGCAGAAAGGTGCGCGCCGCCTGGGATTAATGTCGCCTGGATGCTGCAAACGTTTCGTCTAAGTAGGCTGTTTTGCATGAAATCTGCTCGTCGTCTCTTCTCGATCCTGCGTTGTACGTTGGACACAGCTTCGGTGTGAGGGGATGTCTGGAGGCAAGACTTGAAAATTTCGTCTCGATGGGTCTCTTTTTTTCTCGGAGGACGGGGTTTCGGAGGTGATTTCAGTGCAAGAGCGTCACGGGGTGTGGGTATGGCAAGTTTATTAATAATCCCGGCACGATACAGCGTCTTCGCCGTCACGACAAGGTAGCGTTGGTGCGTGATTTGAAACAAAATATGACAACCACCGAAGAAGGTGCGTGAGAAAGGGTCGATCGTGGCACCCCATCGGTGTGACGTTTGTGTGTGTGTGTGCGGGTTGGTGTGCCTGTTGCCGAAGAAGTTGTGCAATCAAGAGTCCTGTTTTTTGAATACGTTTTTTGTGTGTGCGTTTCTTTTTTCCAGTATTCTACTTCAAGACAAAAGCATTCAACTGCTCCAGCGTGTAGTGTTGTTTACCTTCGATTCGTTCAACCGTAACCGCGACAAGGTAGCGTTGGTGCGTGATTTGAAACAAAATATGACAACCACCGAAGAAGGTGCGTGAAAAAGGGTCGATCGTGGCGCCCCATCGGTGTGACGTTTGTGTGTGTGTGTGTGTGCGGGTTGGTGTGCCTGTTGCCGAAGAAGTTGTGCAATCAAGAGTCCTGTTTTTTGAATACGTTTTTTGTGTGTGCGTTTTTTTTTCAGTATTCTACTTCAAGACAAAAGCATTCCACTGCTCCAGCGTGTAGTGTTGTTTACCTTCGATTCGTTTAACCGTAACCATAAAGAGACACCGGGTGTAGAGACCGGAGAACGTGAGTGAGTGGATTATGGTTATGAAACACCGTTCGGTGCCGTATGCAGGAATAATGATAGTTCTGTCTTAACGTATTTAATGATGTGTTGAATAAGGTGTGCGACATGGGTGCAAACGAGCTTAACGCAAGCGCTTGTTCTGTAAAGCATTTGGAAATGCGAGCTTAAAATGGTAAGATTTTTAACTGACTTTTACCATTTTATCCATCTTTTTATCGCTCTTGTTTGATTTGTTTGTTATATGTTGTTTGTTTGTCACTTTATCTGAACAACTGTGTTTATTTCCATCATACGCATAACATTAATTTCACATAAATAGATTATATTAAATGTTAGTTATGATTCAATTTTCAACATATGTTACAACTTTACAAATTACAAAAATCCCAATTTCTGTGTTATTAAAAATTTCTCTTCAACGTAATTGTTGAACAATAAAGCAATATTAAACCGATCAATACTTTCTGCGGAATGGAAAAAGATACATTTAATTAAACTTCACTCGAAAAACATGTGGATTAAAATGTGTAACGTTTTATTTATAGATAAAATGTTTGTTTTGCTACCTTTATGCTATAACAAATCGAAACAATTTTAATATCTGAACAAACACAGAATAAACGAAGCCTGTTTGAAAAGTAAATCAATTTAATATGAAAATCAACCTGTGTCAATTGTACAAAATGAATTGTAGCTCAACATTAGCGATATTTCGGTTTGTTCTCTTATATTTTCTTGTTTGACTTTTCTTTCTAATAATTTTAATAAGGCTTCTGATACTTATAATTATCGTAAAATATGATAAAAGTATCATCAACGTTTTATTTGTTTCTAGCAATGTTATGATCGTTCAAAAATGGCCAAATTGTGGTGTCGAAATAAAAACGTACGGTATAAAGGAATAAAATAATAATATGATGATTAACCTATCCCGTTCAGTTGTAAGAAATTTTCAAATCAATAAAACAAATTTAGTTTAAATTTTCAATTTTTCAAGCTTGAATTTTAAATTAGAGAAAAAAAACATTATGTTCGTAAAAGATATTGATTAAAACCCTGTTGGCCACGATAAACTAAACAACGTTCGCAGCCGAGAAAATTAGTATTTCTCAGGATACTTACCATCACCGGGCTCTATAGTGACGAGCAGGAAATGGATTTGTTATATCTTTTTCTCATTTATCTTCCGTAATAGTTGCAGTACTTATTACACTATCTCATAAAACACATCGCAGGAAAACTGGTTGTTTTTATTTTGATCTATTAAATCTCTATTGATTGATCTATAAAATAATATTTATTGAAAAACATTCTCGACACTCTAACTCGTGAAAAAGTCAATTATTCTCAGGATTTTCATTTATCGTGGCCGGTAGGCTAAAAGTCTTATTTTATTGTCTACCGTCCATGGCTATCTTTTCCCCAGAATGACAATAAATGACTCAGAATCTATTCCTTCATTGATTGAATTGAACTCTCGTTTTTCAAGACTTTTGATTGAAAAAAAAATTAGCGAATTCAATACCATAACCTCATTTTCAAACTTTCGGTCAGCCGCCGTAATTTCGTTAAGTTGATATTTCGTTGTGCAAACTGTCTCATAAGTTGCGGAACAATGGGACAATAATTGTGACGGATTGTTTGTAAAAGAGGATTTTTTTCTTTTTTTGCTAGTTGTTTCATTAGATATCATGCCGAAACGATTGTATACATACGTGAATGACTACGAGCGAACACTCATAATCTGAATGTCATTTGAGAATTATTATCTTAAAAAACAGCATGAATATCTGCATTAAAGCAGTAGGAAAAATACAAAAATATTTTATACCTTTAGTGAAATTACCGAGTACTGAATCTCGTCCGATTGGTATTCCTATTCGTAGAACTTTCTAAACTTCTTCTTCATCTGTGGCGCCAGAATCTCGAGACCTCTCGGCCTGTCATTTCTGGTTTCCTCGACTTACTTCATCCGTAGATGGAAAGTCGCTTCAGATAGGATTCGATACCTTTATGTTCGTGTTAGCAACTAGCTCCACTACCACTATGCTCAGTAGTAAGTAGATATCAATCACAGTTTCCACAGCTCTGGCAGATTGAATAACAAAGACTAAACAAAATAAAACAAACAAAAACACTTAAATTACCTAAACAAAAGCAACAAGTGAAGTGAGTGATAACGCCTGCCTAGGTTAATGAAACCAAAACATTATCCATTAAATATTCATCCAATTTACACCGCTGACGCCTCCCGCTCTCTCTCTCTCTGCTTTAGCTTCTCGTTAATCCATTATGCGTTCGGCTAATAAATTTAATAGCTGCATCATCAGCCCCGATAATGCAGGAAAGCGCCTTGTCAAATGCAAATTACCACCCGTTTCACAACATTTCTGCCGCTCACATTCCTACCTCGTGGAAGCTCGAATAATTCTGTCGATCGGTTTCAAGATAACAGTATTAAGCACCGATTCCCCGAGGTTTGATTGGACGGCCAGCTGGATCGAAACCGATCGGCCCACGGGGAAGAACGTTTATGCGACGATGGGTCAGGCGAACGCCGTGATAAAGTGAACGAGATAGCAGCCGACGGTTTGGATTAGCATTTGTAATTAAATTCCCGTTTAGCATACCGTTTTGCGTCGATAATTCGCCAGCAAGCAAGCAAGCAGAAACATTCCTTACCGTCTGCCGGGTACGTGTTGCATTTGCTGTAAACAGTGGCCCACCCCAGCGTCTCTTCTTTATGCCGCCAGCAAGAACAGCAAACCGTTGGCTTCCGTTCTTTGATGTGCAAAAGGTGTTTGTTTTTTGGCATTGTTTTCAACCAAAATTGAACACGCATGAATGACAAATGCAGCTGGATATCAGTAACACACGTACCGTCTGGCTTATATCATACAGCACACACGCACACACAGACCAGAGCTAATCTGCATCTCTAATGCAACACAGTGACACGTGTGGCCGCGTGCAGTGCAGCGGAAGATATTTGTTTCAGTTTTTAACGTTCGATCCTAATCGATGTTTTCGCAAATCGGGCGCAATGTATATCACAATCACAATCCGTGCTTAATGAGCGCAAAATGCAATGAGGCAACCGACTTGAAAATGATAGTGTTGCTTATAGAGTCTAAAACTAATAATATTCAATTCATTCACACAGCTCAGTAAATCCCGGGTGGTAGGTTTTTGGGAGCAGCAAATTAATTTCTACATGATAGGAGATGCGTTTTTGGGGCAAAATTGAATGTTTGTTTGTTTATCGATCAACCTTGTCGGGCTGTCAAGCCACTCGCTTGTTGATGGCACGGATGGCACTACAAATCGAACAAAACAAAAAGCAGCATCGATGCTTATGATGAACGAGACCCGGCAAAAAATACGTCACCCGGCAGGGAAAGTGTCATCGGGATGATGGTGGTGGTGCTTGTGATATGAATTATGCATACGAAGCTTAATTTATGAGAGTGGTAGATTGTTTTCTTGTTCACAATCTACCATGTCGAGGATGAAGTTGATTATTTAATGGAGTTTTGAAAATAGATTGCTCGTGCTGTGGGGAACAGGTGAGCATCGGTTAGTTTGTTGCAGTGTGCGGTGAACAGGTTTCGATACGATCATGTCGCCCCTACAAAGTGGCACAAAAACAAACACGAAATGTTGTGATAAGTACAGTACTTTATTTGAGCATAAACTATGTCAGGTTTAAAGTATACATTAATGCACATGATAAGAGGATTATTTAAAGGAAACTGTGTTTCGATATCATTTTGTTTAATGCTTGTTTTTGTGGTTCATTTCAGATCCTTTTATGCGTTATTTTCAACATGTTGTTTCATGTTGTTACACTGAAAAGTTCATTATTAAATTTTTATGTTTTATGCTGATGAATCATCAATCAGATAATAATTACATTGATGGGTTTCGCTGATCAATTTTAATAATGATACCAAGCGTAGTTTCATGTTCATACTTGTTCAAAGAGAGTTTAATGTTTCATGTTTTTTATTGATGAGTTCATGTGTTGCTCTAAAGTTATGGTTATTATTTTGATAGAAAATCTTTTCTACATGTTATTGCAGTAACTTTTTTTTAGGTCGAAGCTGTGTTATACCACTGCTTAACATTCTAATTGCTTAAACTGTTTACGTACAATTTATTCAGCTCACTTACAGTGTTTTCTCCGTCAAGTCAACAATAAAGGGTAATTGTTCAGTTTTAGTTAGATTGAAACATATGGACTCTTGCTATACATCCTGGAAATACAACAACTTTGAGCACCACCTTTCGACAATTTTGTTCCCTTACTTTTATGACGGAAGCATCAAATTACTATAAATATGTTGTCTGACTTGTAAATTTGAACTTAATTACATCCTTCGCCTCTGTGGATAATATACCTTGAACGATTTTACAGGCTGAGTCGTCCGATATCATGCTAAACAACATGGACTCCAAAATTCATTAGCTTCACAAAATTAATGTAAATTCAGTAAAGCTTTCAAAGTTCGTTAATAGATTACCCTGAAAAACATTAAGAATTTTGAATCCGAGAACTTGATATGAAAACTTTTTGAAAAAAATATGTTACAGATCATAATTAAAGGAAGTTAAAAAGTCCTACTTTAAGCAATCCTATGCAAAATATGTTTTGAATAAAAAAAAAGAACTTAAAAATATCATGAAAACAACTACCTTCTAATGTGACTGTTCGCGCATTTCCTCACAAACCTCATCGAGTCGGATCATTGCTGCTTAATGGAAATCAGATTGCATTGATGGATGCTTGACAGTACCCTCGGCAACTGTCAATCGATCTTGCACATTGCATCGGCCGGCAGCATGATTTATGCAACAGATCCTTCAAACCCGTTACCATTAATGTGCAATCTATTGCCAACTATTTACCATCATTCTGTTTGCCAAATCACACAACACGACGCGAACGCTACTTATCGGAAGCAACCAATCCATTACTTCAATGCAACCAGAGCAGATTTCGCGCTCCAGACGTGCGCGGCTGTGTGTTTGTGTTTGTACAGAAACTATTGATTTAGAAAGGGAATGCTAATGAATGAGTAATTGGCTAACTTTTCGAAAGCATGTCGCCGGATCTGCGGGATGTGCTTGCTTTACCCGCCGGCCGTGGTATGAACAGCAGTGACGTTTGAAGCTGTGGTAGAATAATTAGGACACTTTCAGCGTACCTTAGGTCTGGCGGTCTGTTCGCCCACGTGATGAGATTTCTGCGAAAACGTGCCACAACATCGACGAGCCATTTCCCGGGAGACCATTATCTTTAAGATAGTGTAGTGCATTACATTCTGCTCTAGCTGTTATGTCCGGTCCGGCAATGCGTTAAGTGGCCGGTTGCTCATGAAAATTCATGGCTTAGCGTCTTGCAATGTGTGCGAAAACATGGTGGAGGAATACGTCAAACCACTATTTAAGGATTTGCTTCTCAGAGTAAATGTGCCCCTTGTAAGATTTATGGGAAAACATGTGTACCTTTTTTGTAGGAGACAGGCGGTAACTCGTCTCAATTATTGAATCGCCAGCACTAGCCGTATCGATCGAATAACGATTTTCACGGCGCTCTGTGAAAACTAAAAACATGCTTTTAATGGCAGCGTCGAAGGACACAAACACTAATTTTAGATTTAATTTTAAACTAAACCTAAACAACTCCATCTCCATGTCAGTCAACTCGTCATCAATTACGTCAACAGTGTTTTCGTGTTCGATCCGCTAGATTTTCGTCATCGGTTCGTCAAACGTTTGGGGCTGGGACCACGCAATCGATTTGTGTGCTATAGATAAAGTGACATTTGGGCCCGCCTATATCCGGGAAACTTTAAACCATGGACAACTTAAATTATTTATTCCAGTAGTACGGTGTTACGGTTTGCGGCATGTAACGCTTTGCAGGGGTTTTTCTGTGAAACATTAAATCAAGACTATTAGTATTGATTTAGGCCAATTCTCAAAATACATTTAAGGATATCGGTATTCGATACGGGTGACGATGATGTATTCAGCACATATCTCGTAGCTAGTTTTAGCACCATTTCAGAAACATCTCACACCCTTTGACGAGACATAGCGATAGTTCCGGGAACGTATTTGCAATGTGTGTGCATGGGTCGTAAAAGGTTCCGAGAGTTTTGATGAATTTGGACGCGAACGTGGTGGACGTGGGTGTGAAGAAATTTGATTGGCAGAATGGATGTGCAAGGGTAAGCGCTGGTGTGGAAGCATAGGTGTGTGGAGGCCTTTCTCCTAACATGGATAATGTCTTAACAGACATGCTGGCTGAGTAGCCATTCGTCATGCGGGTCGCCCTTTGTTTTTCCCCCGTTTATTTGTCACCGTTGATTGATCAGACGTTTGCAATGATCCAATTATTGCTAAGTGACGGGTGGGCCCAAAGTAACAGTGCAGTCAGTCCTACTTCACTCGGTTGCGAATATACCAGCACCATTTTCAGTGTGTACGTGTGCATAGAAAGGTCACAAATGTCGTGATGGGATGAAATATTCATAATCCCTCGTCACGATGATCATTATTTTGTGCATTTTGTAAACAGTAGGTGTGCAACAGTAGGTCATTGTTTGAATTTGTGGACATATTAAAGTTGCAGACACAAAAGGGATGTTCATTTGAGCTGTTGTTTACAAAACAATCGAGTATCCAACAATTTGGAATTTGTAAAAATTTCCCCTCGACGATGTATCAAGGGGTTTCTGGGTATCTGTTATAAGACAGGTCTTGGTATCGCATTATCTAATACGCAGGATTGACTATACAAAAAATTGAATAAACAATCTGTATTCATTTGTTGAGATTTCGGATAAAAACTGTAGACATTAGCATAATAACAAGCAAGGAGAGTATAGCTTTTTTTTAATAATAAATAGTAGTATTGAACCTTAAATCTATTTCAAATGAAATTTTTCAAAAGTTGTGTTTATATCTGGTATATTGAAGTTCAGCTTAATGTACCGTGAACCGTTGCTTGAAGCAGATGATATCATGCTACTGCCACCTAGCATTGAAGACACACGAAAGGCTATCCGTCGGCTTAAGAACAACAAGGCACCAGGCACCGACTGAATAGTAGCCGAGCTGATCAAAAACAGAGGTGCAGCACTCGAACAGGAAATTCATCAAATCATTACTATGGGTACGGGTATGGCGAATCGATGCCTTATGATTGGACTCTCGGCATCATCTACTCCATATGCAAGAAGAGAGATAGGCTAGAGTGCAGCAACTACAGGGGTATTACGGTGTTGAATACCGCCTACAAGATTCTCTCCCTAGATATACAAGATAGACTTGTCCCATTCGTCGAAGAGATAGTTGGAAACTATCAAAGAGGATTCCGAAACGGAAAATCAACCACTGACCAAATATTCACCATGCGACAAATCTTGGAGAAGATGGCGGAACAGCAGCTACACTCCTACCATCTCTTCATTGATTTTAAAGCCGCATACGATAGCATAGCCAGGGTAAAACTATACGACGCAATGAGCTCATTTGGAATCCCGGCCAAGCTTACCAGGCTTGTACGTATGACAATGACCAACATCACATGCCAGGTGAAGTTGGATGGAAAACTCTCAGGGCCCTTTGCTACCACCAAGGGTCTGCGCCAGGGAGACGGGCTTGCTTGCCTCCTATTCAATCTGGCGCTAGAGAGGGCCATCCGAGACTCGGAGGTGGAAACTTCGGGGACCATCTTCAATAAGTCACTCCAGATCTTGGCATCCGCTGATGACATAAATATCATTGGTTTGAGGCTCTCCTATGTAGCAGAAGCATACCAAAGGATCGAGCATGCGGCACTGTACCTCGGGTTGGAGATCAACGAGGCAAAACCAAAATGATGGTGGCACCACCAGCGGCCCTGTTAACAAACACTGGTTTACGCAGGGATGATGTACAGATAGGTGATCGCACCTTCGAAGTCGTCCAAAACTTCACCTATCTGGGGTCAAAAGTCAGCACCGACAACAGCATAGCCGTTGAGTTGCGCGCAAGGGTGCTGGCTGCCAACCGGTCATACTACAGCCTGAGGAAACTTCTCCACTCAAAATACCTGTCGCGACGGACGAAGCTGGGACTGTACAAAACCTTTATAGTCCCAGAACTCACATACGCCTCTGAGACATGGACTTTGTCCAAAACTGACGAAACCTTCTTAGCCGCGTTCCAGAGGAAGATGCTCAGAAGGATTTTTGGCCCCGTATGTGCGGAAGGACAATGGAGGAGCCGCTACAATGACGAGCTCTATGAACTGTACGGTGAACTCACCATTGTGCAGTGAATTAGGCTCGCTAGGCTCCGGTGGGCTGGTCATGTCATGAGAATGGCACCGGACGACCCAGTCCGTAAAGTCCTTTTAGGCCGTCCACATGGACAGAGGAGGCGTGGTAGGCCCAAACTGAGATGGAGTGATGGCGTTGATGCGTCCGCCAGAACGGCCGGGATATTGGATTGGCAGACGACGGCGCTAGACCGTGAGCGGTATCGAGGATTGTTGCAGCAGGCCAAGACCGCGACGCGGTTGTAGCGCCTGATAAAAAAGTAAGTAAGTGGAACCGTTGCTTGAACCTATCTGGCTCAGTTCTCCGTAAAATGCACTTTTCTAAGAAAAAGTCATTTTCTCCAAATGCCAGATCCAAATAGTAGATCGATAGTTATAAGACAAAAACTTAGGTTTTATTGACATAAGGAGAAAGAAATAAAAAAAATGATTGAATCGTACTGGAATCGCTCGTCATTATTCCTAATGTTTTGTCAGTAAAGAAGTAACATAAGCAAACGCATATTATTTGCAAGCATTTAAATTGCTTGATTCGCTTGCAAAAATGTTACTTCATTAGTTTGAATGTACCAGCTGCATAATGTACCCTCATAACAGCGTCCTGCAAAAAAACGGGCATCTATTTTGTTAGAATATTTCGGATTGCGGCTCATTTAAAATGCAGAATCAGCTGACGGAACGCTCACGTAAGTTCGGAAAGAAATGCAAATCGATTAAAAGGAATTGAAACGCAATAAACATGTAAATATTCAGCAGAAACGTGCATCGGTTCGTACATTTTTGTGTGAACCTTCCATCCCCTTACATAAATTAACCCTACATTGCACCTTACGAAGACTACGGCCCGTGGGTAGAATCGTATGGTGAATCACCAACAAAAAAAGGACGGATAACATTTGCACACGAGCTGGGTCCATTGCGAGATAGGGCCGAGTGGAACTTCACTTCACTTGATACGTACAGTTAGCACTTTGTTGCATGGTCCTTTATTTTTGTTGTCCAATACCATCAAAAAGAAGCAAGTTCCATCCGGTTGAACGTTCGGGGAGGGGGGGTGAAAAGTGTTTGATAAAATTGTATTGTCCCGGTTTGCCGGTCACTACCGGTCGGGCGTGATCACATCTCTCTTCCGGTACGCTTTTCGGAACCTTCCGAACCGAGGGTTCAACAATGTAAAATCAATTGAAATATTTTTTGCATATGCGTATATACGCACACATTTTTTACGAGAAACCTGCCCATCGGTACGTTACGAGCAAGTGTGGTGTGAATTGTAATGGCCGCTATAAAATGGATCGTAAAAAAGATGCTCCAAGTGCTGTCCAAGTATGGTGATCGACGGTACTACACCGGGCAACGGAACACACATACATACGATAAGATCGTGTATGGGCAACGGTGTTGTACTGCACTTTTGCCACGAATGGAAAATGTGGGTACATTTCGTGCCCGCAGCAGTTAGAAGAGTTTTTCTTTTCTTGTCACCCTGTTATTTTTTTCTTGTCGTGGTGCGCAAAAGACATTTCAAATTGAAGCACAATATTCATGAGCTTAACAGTGGAGTGGAGAGCAGGACGAAAATGGTATCATGCAATTGATGTTTGAAGTGCGAACGATTTTCCCGAAACCATGGCTCGAAGTGGATGAGTTGTTGGGTCGAGCAATGGTCGATTCGGTGCAGAACAGACGTCGACAAAATGGACGGAATAAACAGCACAAGAGAGACAGATAAATGTAAAAGCAAAGCAGCACGAAAGTAAAATGTAAAAAAAAACACACACACACAGCAACATTTACACAAATCGAAACCGTCTAACCCGTCCCGTATGGGTAGTACGATCCTGCTACCATCGGATAGCAGAGTGAGCTCATGAAAAATACAACGTACAAAACGGTCCCAAAAGGGTCACACGTAATACGATTCCGATCGAGACGACGATGTGTTCCGGTTGGGGAAGACGAAAAAAAGGGTTTTCCGAACCTTTTCCCGTTTTTCTCTCTGGGGGCAATCGACTGCCGATGATGGGTTGTGTTGCGTGCGGGATCGAACTTATACAAGGTTTGGTATAACTGGGGCGGCGGTGGCTCTTGGGAAGCGGTGGCAGTGGGTTTGCCGTATTTTATTCCACCATTAAGACAAGGATGATCCGTAAATGAGCAACACAAACAAAAGCGGAGGGTCAGAGTCGAACAAGCTAACGGCGAAAGGGCCGACTCGTTTTCTTGGTCCCCTTTTTTGCTTGTTTGCTTGGGTCAGTTTTTGTTCCAGAAGATTGGCAAAGTCCGTAGTTGATGAAAATTCCAAAATTATCTACCCGTTATCGGGGTTGCAAGTAGGAGTTAAAAAGTGGAGAGTTTTCGATCGGTTCGAAAGGATTCGTTGGGAAACATCAATCAAACATCAGTTGCTGTTGGTAATGATGGATCTTGGTGAAAGTAAATATGTTTAGTTTGTGAAATATAACCATAATACTATCGTAATTAATGTGGACAAATGGACTTTGTGTGTGTAATTTTTAACAACTGTTCATACGCTTCATAACATCAGGTATTGATTTACTCCGAGGGGTGTCCGGAAACTATGGCGATAAAGGCGTCGGAATTCACACGGCAGGATTCAGTATCGAATTTGACTATCCAACTATGCGGTATTAACAAGTCTAGAATACCATTAGATGGTTGACAAGACCTAGCAAGTCGTTGAACCAAAAATAAGAAGAATATCTCCTTGGAATCCTTGGGAATCTTGGGAAACGGGTCGGGAACGTTGAAATCTTTCATTATTTAGATTACTTACTTACTGATCACTCCAACCTCATCGCAGTCTTGGCCTGCAGTAGAAGATATCACTCAGGTTAAAACGCCATAATCTGTCATTCCAAAGTCCCGGCCATTCTGGCGACGCTATCGCTCCTTCACAGTTTGATCATACTATGTAGCGGGCCTAAAAAGACTAAAAGAGATCAATCGGTGTCATTCCCAAGACATACTTTATCCTCCGAGTGCAATTATCCTCCGAGTGCAGCTTAGCATCCTTAGCATTTCTTTCCACACATACGGAGCCAAAAATCCTTTGGAGCATGTTCCTCTCGAACGTGGCTAAGAGCATTTCGTCAGTTTTGGACAAAGTCCATATCTCAGAGGCGTATGTGAGTACTGGGACTATCTGGGTCCTATACAATCTCAGTTTCATCTATTCCGACAGGTATTTAAAGAAATTTCAGCTATATTGTTATCGGTGCTGACATTTAGCTTCAGATAGGTGAAGTTTTGGACGACTTCAAAAAGGTACGATCACCTGTCTGTACCTGTATACCGCTTTGTAGATCAGTACTTGTTTGGGGGCTCGCTGGTGGTATTAACACGATTAGCATTCTTTAATAAGAAGTCCTTCAATTTCCTTCCTCCAAGTCCTGCAAGAAACTCTATCAAATTTATTTAAAGAAATTACTAACTTTTCTTGCGTTATTTATAACATTCAAAGGTTTTAAATTTATCCAAAACGGAAAAAAGTTACACTTGCCATAAAATTGCGCCAATCGGAAATTATGCTCGAAAGACAGATCGGACCGCGTAGGAGTCACGCATCCGGGATTCGCATTCGCAAATATTGAACGAAGCAAAAGATTGGGAAGCAATCAACCTGCCAGAACCAGACGAAGCGCCACTTCTCTCACCATTCATCTGCCTTTTGTTGGCCTTATTTTTAGTCTACATTCGTTGGAAAAGATATTTCTCATCGTTGGTACGGCTCG
>KZ063840.1:7627-27171 GCA_002091835.1 Anopheles maculatus | reverse complement strand
TTTGTATCCTCAAAACCATTTAATCACACCACGCATATCTGTCTTCCCGATAAGTAGCCCCCCGGGTGTGTCTTATTAACTACAGCTGTTCTACGGTGCTCATTCATGAAACTCCAAAACGTTCAGCACAAACCACAAACCGCTACCTCTCCATCATTCCGTCCACGAAACGGCCACAATCCGTTCGATGGGCAACAATTCATTAATTAGCTTATGCCTTCCAAAATGCCGTGTGTGTGGGAGTATGCGTGTGCGTGTGTATGTGTATATGGAACGGCTCAGACTATGCTGGCAATAACAAACACACATGATGGGTGTACGATTCCGAGCGGTAGCAACTGCTCAGGAAGTTGCATGACCTTTCTGCTGCTCACAACTGAAGCTGCGTGCAGAACGGGCACGAAGTTTCCGGCCAAACCCGGCCCGACGAATAAGAAGCCGAGTTTTATTGGCGATTTAATTGACTTAGTGTGGCGGGTTCTTGTGCCAGCTGGGACCGATGAAAAGATGAACTGATGATGCCGAATGTTTTGGCACTATATTCACCGGGCAGCTCTTGAAGACAACGCACCATTCAGTTTCGTCATTCATTGCGTGAGTTTGCGCTAGTTCTGTGTGTGTGTGTTTTTTTATATATTTGCTGCAGATAGGGCAAAATAGTTGTACGGCAGATGAAGAGAATCGACCACATGTACAACATGGATTACATCATTCTGACGCGTTGCCATCGCACTGTAACATGCCTGAGGCGAAACAGCTTAACCCAACGTTCAAGAATGTGTCTGTGCCGGTTGGGCTGGGTAGTGGCGAGAGTAGAGAGTAAACAGATTGACCAACTGCGTTGGTTGCTGTATTGCAAGAGCATCTTCCTCTTTATGATGTTTGCTTTGGTCGCCGGTTCCCGTTTTGCCGCAGTTCGCTCCAGACGGTCATAAATACATTGCAATCCAAGCTGGAGTGGCTTCGTGTGTAAGAATTTTCTCATCTTCGATCGTTGATAACGATAGAAATTGTGTTGCCGTGTGTTGGACTGGTGGAAGGCAGCATGATGTGGGACGTTCATCAGGAAGATCAATTAACTTCCTAGCTGCGGCAATCGCCGGAAAAGTGGATACCATGATAGTGTACATAACCGGAACGTTTGGTTTAGAATTTATTGCTGCTTTACAAAACCTTAACGCAATTTTGTCGTACGGGGAGGCGGTCCGCCGGGTTTCGAACCCCGGTCCATTTTACATTTTAAGATGCTAAATATAAAAGCAAGATAGGGATTAGGCCCAGTCAAGCGTGTAACTGTGTTTTTAACATTTGTTTTTCCTTTCTCTTTCCAGGTAACTTAAGACCATTAGATATATCCCGCCAGTGAAGTTCGGCAAATCGCTCGTGAAGCGCTGAAGCATCAAACAACGACCAGGTTCGACACATAAACAGACAAATTGTATTTCCCTGATAGGATTCCACGAAATCTATCCTATTGTCCTTCAGAATGACAACAGCTCCAATGCTGGTTCATTTATGCAAAACAGTTCTATCAGCAATGATTTCAAATTTGATAAGATCGTCAAACTGTAAGCCGTACATATTCGCTTTTGATTCGTATTCACAAAGTTTGCTTACAACCCGTAACATGTGATACCGCAGACGCTTTGTGTCGTACAAACCCCGGCGCACACGATTCGGGACTACACATCGGATCCGGTTGGGGTATGGGGTGTGTGATCTTTCGGCAAAGTAAACGTGTCTCGGCTCACTGCTTCAACATTAGGTGGAACCGTTCACCTACAGTCACCAGCTAGCCGAATGTTGGCGGACGAATGGCTCGAGCGCACAAGCCCTCTGCCCCACCGTCTAATACGATTTGCCGGTACCGAACGCGCATACTAATGTCTTTTCACGTGGTTGTAAATTAACGCGGCAATGAATTGATTAGACAGTGTCGAGATTAATGCCGCCGTTCGTTCATTACGCTGCCAAGAAACCGTTGATCTGGCCCGGGGTTGTGGAAAGGGCGAGAAACGTTCTGCGTGTGCCATCAAGTCTGGGAGAAGTGGCTTTGTGCTAATGGTGTTAGCAGCCACGGTGTGCCATTGGTTACGCCCGGACGAATAGAAAGGTACTAGCGTTTGATTATGATGTTTTGTAGCAAAGCACTTCGCGGGATTTATTCAAATCCGTAGCGCAATCCGTTTTGCCCGCGTCATCACGGCATCGTCGGGGTTTTAGAGAGTGTTGTTATTTGAAGGGTTGCGATTGAAGCATCATTAGACTAGAGTATCTCAAAGCGGGATTATGCACCGGATTAGAAAACATGTGTGTGCTTTCTTCGACTGCACAATGTAATTGTCGTACTTAACTTACATGATCCACCCATCCCCAACGGCCATACTCTGAATCGTGATTTGTGCTACTCGTTTATAGCCTTGCATTTAACCTGTTCCGTACCAGGTTCCGGAGCTTCATCAAGGTACGCTTAAGTGCAGCCTAATGCCACTTGATCGGTAACGATAAAAACACAAACGCCGCCATACAGTGGAAGTACCTCTGCTTGATATCGATGGCAATTAGTGCTTGAAGTGGCATCGGGCGTCCTCTTGAACCCTTGGCCCGGCAAATGTTTCAATATGTTTATGCATCATCTCGTTCGAGCGGATGACAACGGGTGCACTCAAGACAACGGGGCAGCCCTTACAGTCATATGTTTTCTTTCTTTTATGGCACTACACTCTGACCCTCTCGATGTAAAGGGTTCTATTCTCTCGATTTGTTGCTTTAACATTCCTGTTACCGTTGGAGTATGGTCCCGACAATGCCGTTGTTTTGTGAATTCGTTTGCCAGCGATCGCTTTAGTCTTCGTCCTGGCCCGGCACTGCTCTTGACTTCCCACTTCGCTCGATCCAAACCGGGGCGACATACCATGCAGAAACGTTCGGGATGTAAAGCGCTCTTGGCAACATAAAAGGTTTTTCCATTTCCACCGAGCGCTGCTGCAAACGGTGTGGCGAAACCGGGAGAAGGTTGTCAGCAACAATCAATGAGTCAGCAGAAGCACCAAACGGAAAGACGGAAGCCCTCAAAACCTCGAGAGCAGACTGGCGCACACGCGCTTCATCACAAACCCTTTTTACCCCTCCGGTTTGGTTACACCATCGCGTGACTCAGCTGACATTTGTCGTTGCCATTGTTGCCCTCCGCCCGACTGTATGCGCTGCAGCCCCCCTGTTCAGCCCGGATCTTGACGCCCGTTCCTATTCATTTCCTACTCTCGTTTGGTACGTATTTGTTTTCCGCGCAACACTGCAACGTAAGCAAGTGCAAGGACCAGAGGATCGGGAAATGAGAGACAACAGAACAGAAGAAAAGATAAAACTTGCAGCAGAATAAAGCGCGCCATGTTGCGGATAGGGTGTCCCAAGTTTGCAACATATTTATCCACTGCTACAAAATCCTATGTGGTGAAGCCATTTTTTTGTCTCTCTCTCTCCCTAGCCCATCTCCAACACTCTCAAATGCTCTTACTGTGCGATATCGAGGCGCTAGGTTTCGTACCGCTTGAAGCTTCGTCAAAAGCTTAAGCTTTTTATCGAGTTTTGTGTTTACTTCCCGTACACCACACGTTGACTATTCTTCCGAGATAAAGCCATTGAATGGTGGAACCAACCGGATGAAAACGATATTACTGGAGTATATGCTAAGCAGGCTACCGGAGAGTTGGGTCATCCTTTAAGAATGCGATTTTTGTATCCCATTGAAGATACACCATACGTTGGTTTTTCTCCACTCGCTCCTTTAGCTGTTATGCACTTGTGCTCTTGCATACAAAAGGCATCGTCTTTCCGCCGAGCGTGTTGAGCGCGTATATGCTTTTCCCTCTTTTCTCATCAACGTTCAACGAACGGGGCCAATACAAAGAGATGGCTGGCTGAATGAAAACCAACGAAATGAAAAATGGTACACCTCGATTCTTGTTCTGTGTGTGTTTGTCTGCTTTTTTGTGTGTTCTACCTTCGACATCATAAACTAGTAATGTACTTTTGTTGCTCAATCTTCCAGCAGATGGTGGCGTTAAATTTGTGCTGCTGTGTGTATGGTTTCGAGACATAAGAGGCAATAGCGCAAACTTCCCTATAATTCTTGCTAGACATTTTGTTTTTCAATTGCTCTTTTTCCAGCCGCTTAATATGCGGTTGAGCTTTAAAATAAACGAAAAAGACAGTACAATGACGCTGGAAAATAAATCAAAACGGAAAACGTAAATGTTTTAAACTAATACTATAAAAAAACTGCAATCGTTCAAGTACTTATGAAATTAATATACGGCATCCAGATTGCTGGTATACTTGACAACGAAAGCACTCCAAACCATACTCGAGCTATTCATTTCACCTGCCGGAAATAATTTTCCACACTAAAGGAATTTAACCACGCACGATCCACGTGTCATGTGAAGGCGGGTAATGAAAAGCATCACAGTTCAAATGTGCTGTGCTTCTTGCAAAACATGGAATGTACTGCATTGGAGATACGTGAACATGGAAAGGAGTTGTCGTAGTTCTAGGCATGCAGAAACCTCTAATGGAACGGTTGATTATAAATATGCAGGTGGGAAACAGATGGTTTATCATACAAGCTAGACGCATAGCTGGAATGCTGCTTTACCTGTTTACAAATATTCTAATAACAAAAAAAGTCTTCTTTCGGTTTTCATTTCAATCCAATCAACGGATGTCGTCTTACCTTCACCAGCTTTGTTTACGTTCGCAGCATTGCTTGAATGTTTCATTATGAATATTGAATTGATACTATGCATGCGGCTCACGACGACGCGTACAGGAATAGTAAATGATATACTATGTTTGCGTATTATTATTTTTTTCCCCCCAGTATAGTATGATTTATACCGTCATGCCAAGGATATTTTCGTTAGTAATATACAGTTTATTTGAACATTCCACACACGTGTCGGACGGAACGGACGCTCATCTTCTTGATGGCTTATCATATGCTTCAAATAAAAACATGAAACATCCATCTAGCGCCACCACGACTGGTGCGATGATGATGAGCGCCAGGATAAGATACTATCGTGCCACAGTTCACATTCAATGGGAAAAGCGACCGCTGCGATATTGTGATACATTTTCCATTTCATGATGATTTCTGTTGACGTTCGCCACTGAGCAAAAATGAACACTTTGTGCGTTTGTATGTGTGTGGGTCTGTGTGTGTGTGTGTGTGTGTGTGTGGGTGTACAAGTTGAATTGACTTATCTGGAGCAACAGCAGAGATAAACTTTTCCAGAGGTCACATGCTACTTGTTTGCTCGTGTGCTTCCAGCAAGGACATCCTCAGCAAACAATGAATGGTGGAGACGCATGCCAAATGCTTTGCTGCTGCGCTACATCGACAGAGGCAAGCAATTCTAGACTGACCTCGACCGTAGCCACAGCGAAGGCATTAACATAGCTGGCGGAGTGCAGAAATAAATAACATTTTCCTGATTCCATTTACCTAATGAAAATCATTGGAAGAATAAATAACGGAAGGTACGTAAACGAGGAGGGAAAAAAGTAGACTTCCTCTAAAAACTGCTTCAGGCACATCCTTCCAAATTCTAACGAATTCTTTAAACATAAGTTTCTCCCATTTCTCTTACTCTTGATTGATTCTATCCGCTCGTAATTCCGTTTTTTAAACCTGAATCCGAACCCGCCCTCAGGGCATCGTGGGTTGGTAATGTTTTATCTGTATCATGTTTCTCTTTTCGGCACGAATGTGATGCTACAGTTGGCGCGTCTTTCGATAATCTTCGGGGCATCATAACAAAAAGCTTTTATTATTCCTTGGAATATCCGTTCCATATTTATGCGCTTTACATCAATTCTACGTATTTTCTCGTTGTTTTATTTTCAAAATAACAAGTTATTGTTTAATGAAAATAAATATTTCCGGGAAAGGCGAAGTGAACGCTCTGTATACACGCTATTTGTCTTGGGTGGGAATATATTTAACATCGGATTAGATCAGAGATCAGATATTAAATAAACTACAAGCTATCGTGTTTGTTGCTCAAAACGGAGGTGACCATACTGAATAATTGCAACGTACTCTTAACCATAACCAATATAAATTGGATAAAAATAGAAAACAGAATAAAAACACTGTACCTTTTGCTTCTGCTCGAAAAAGGACACCTTGGAGCCCAAATGAGATTAGAAACTTTAATTTGTCTCTGCAGTGCTTAGCTAAATCTATGTGACACATATAAAAAATGTGTATTAGATTTAAATGAAGTGTTTTCATCCCGAATATCCTCTTTAAAATCTACTAAATACGTCCAATAACGCTACGGATGGAGACGCCTAGTAGTTAATGGAGGCGCCTGGTCGTTGGTAACAGTGTCTGATGAGTGTGATCCATTTTCCAGCTACCACAACCCCAAATGACGAGCGTTGCTTGTTGTTGCATTATAATGATTTAAGTTCTACTAATAACTATGCCAAGACAATGATCATTCGTCATGGAAGCGTGGCTGCAACCGCTACGCTGTGCATTATGGTTATCTCCCTTTTAATGGATTTAGAAAACAAATCACTACCATCCACATCCAGCCCGATCCCGCTGCAAGAAGCACCCTTGTAGCTGTCTCCGTGTCTAATGAACAGGATCGCTGGCGTGTCATTTGTTACAGCGCGAGCATCCTTCGTTAAGCATCAGCCGCTACTCTGCATCGCGCTGCATTGTGGTGAATATTAGCAGAGCAGCGTTTCGACACAGACGCCGTGGAGCCAGCTATTATGCAGTATTTGCAGTGTAAGCTGCCGAGCTGCGAGTTACGAGACACTGTACCGCTCCGCCGTGTGTTGGCTCTGGTGGCAACTGCATTCGCCAGGCGCGCAACACACCATATGACGTCGTTGTGTGCTTTGCACCCGTTTAGCTATCTTTCTTTGCTGGGAAACTAGTAGTTTCGTATGCAAACAGTCGCAGTGCTCGGTGTACAGTGGTACTGAAGGAAACTCTCACCCCACCGAGCATTTGTAATACCGTGGTGGTCGGGGTTTGCAGCACTCACATTGTAGAATGAGTTGTTGAATTCATTTTTGACAGAACGACTGGGGGAAACGTAATTAAACTTGTTGTTTGCTCTTTGCAGCGACCCCGAGGGATGGTATGGCAGAGTTTTGCTGCAGATGCTAAGAAAATTTGTCGAGAGCAAGCTAGTTCTTGTATTAAAGAGATAGGTGAGGAAGCAAACGACGGCTTGGACAGCTGAGTCACGGGCAGCCAAATTCTGTCAGTGTGGGCATGACTTCTCGAGTTCACCGGTTCCATTTGTTAACGTGCTTGCACGCTTGAGCCATATATATTTATTTCATGTTCCTAATGTCCTGCCATGTACACTGGCAGAGTGCTTGCCCACATAACGACAATGTCTCAGTTGATCCTGCCATTCCGTTCAGGGCTGTTTGTTCAACCATTCACAGCAAATGTCTTCTTTTGAGTAGTTCGCTTCAAGATGCTGTTACTGATCGACGTGCAATCCGGTTCCCAGTACGATAGGACAGTGCCGTTTTTCTTTGGTCCAGTTACTTGCCTCTCTGTTTGCCAAATGTATCCAGCACCAGCTGTACGTCCCAGTCCGGAGTTTTCATCCTGCATGCATATTTTATAGTCCTGGCTCGTCGCTAGCTGAAAATCCAGAAGAACTTCCGCCACATTCGGTCACCCACTAGACATGGCTCCCGTGGCCTAGTCGAAATCTGTTGATGCTAAAACTTTACCCACCCAGCCCAGCGTGCATGTTCTGGTTCTGGTTCAACCATCTACGAGCGATTTGGACTTCTTCAGCTCGTGGACTAAATTGTGTCGGTTTTCTAAGTTCCCTAGCTGCGGGAGGCATGGTGATTGACTAGATAGTTGCATGCGAATCATTGATTCCTAGTCGCCTTGCAACTTTGCCAGCTCCACCTTTAACCTCAGTTGCACAGCAACTGGAGCACCGTACCACGAGGACAACTCTATTATTCATGGCATAGTTGGAAACTTTAAGGCACGTTTAACCCCATCTTAATGGTGGCCATTATTACTCTGCAACTATCTCTGTTTCGCACGTTGTAGTTTTGCTTGGCCTCGGTGTGCATGCTCGAACATTTGCACGTTTGAACGGAAAGAGCATAAAGTTTTTCCCGGTTTTCGATTACAATTGCATAAGGTCCATGAGTTGGCTCGGTTTGCAAATTATTTATCTCTTTTCCTAAGAGAACAGCGCAAAACTTCAGTGGTAAAGAAGCGAATTTATATCCGTAAAATTATTTCAAATCGATCCACGCTCACCGATGACTTCACTTGGCTGCAGTGAGGATGCCAAAGGAACATAGCCATAGCCACTGCCAGCACTTCGGCGCGTTTAGCCTTTAATTCCTTTGCAAAGTCGGCTTCCGCCTAGCGCGCGGTTCGTATGCGGAACCTTATTTTGGCTGTTTTCCTTCGGTTTCCGTGAAAGTTCTAATTGAATTTTGCTCCAATTATTCGCCCAGAAGCATCGTCCCTGGGATGGCGGCCCACATTACGCTTCACGGTTGGTCGGAGGCCGGTTTGGTTCGTGTATTGACTTTCGCCTAATGGCATGCAAATCCGATTTTCTGCAACCGGGCGCGATCGTAAGCAGGCGTGTACCTTGCCGGTTAGTCGAGCAGCAAATAGATTGCTCATTAATTCGTGGAATATGAAGTCATTTACATGGATGCTTGTATTCATCGGGCCCAACGTATACACGAGGCCGGACTTTTTGTGGAAACGAACCCACAAAATAGCTTTCTTTCACAGCCCTGGTTTGTTTGAGTTGGTAGATGCGGTTTAATCGATTTTTTTTTCTGTTCTAAGCAGCGATTTAATCGATTTTTTTGTTTTTGGTTCCAAGCAGCCATTTAGCCGAGGGTATGTGTTTTATTAGTGCGCATTTATTAGATTACAAATCTCGGACCTTGTTACCGCCTACCGACCGAAGGTGGTAAATTCCATCCCCCGGAAAATGCTCCCCAATTTCTACTCGGTTAGTCGGCGTGTCGAGCCATAAATATTGTTTTATTGCATCGTTCAACGATGTGACTGATTTTCGTATCACACGGCGTAGGACGAGGTCCAAGCAACGCAAACATTAGGGAAAATAATAAGCACATTTCATTCAGCGGCATACATTACACAGATTTCCGTAGTGTGAGAGTGTGTGTGTGAGTGCTATTTTTTCACTGTTGATACTGTCTGTAGCAGACCTCAACCATTTGCTATTGTTTTCGTACCAATACATTCACCCGGCCCAACGTATACACGAGGCCGGACTTTTTGTGGAAACGAACCCACAAAATAGCTTTCTTTCACAGCCCTGGTTTGTTTGAGTTGGTAGATGCGGTTTAATCGATTTTTTTTTCTGTTCTAAGCAGCGATTTAATCGATTTTTTTGTTTTTGGTTCCAAGCAGCCATTTAGCCGAGGGTATGTGTTTTATTAGTGCGCATTTATTAGATTACAAATCTCGGACCTTGTTACCGCCTACCGACCGAAGGTGGTAAATTCCATCCCCCGGAAAATGCTCCCCAATTTCTACTCGGTTAGTCGGCGTGTCGAGCCATAAATATTGTTTTATTGCATCGTTCAACGATGTGACTGACCCAGTCCGGAGTTTTCATCCTGCATGCATATTTTATAGTCCTGGCTCGTCGCTAGCTGAAAATCCAGAAGAACTTCCGCCACATTCGGTCACCCACTAGACATGGCTCCCGTGGCCTAGTCGAAATCTGTTGATGCTAAAACTTTACCCACCCAGCCCAGCGTGCATGTCCTGGTTCTGGTTCAACCATCTACGAGCGATTTGGACTTCTTCAGCTCGTGGACTAAATTGTGTCGGTTTTCTAAGTTCCCTAGCTGCGGGAGGCATGGTGATTGACTAGATAGTTGCATGCGAATCATTGATTCCTAGTCGCCTTGCAACTTTGCCAGCTCCACCTTTGACCTCAGTTGCACAGCAACTGGAGCACCGTACCACGAGGACAACTCTATTATTCATGGCATAGTTGGAAACTTTAAGGCACGTTTAACCCCATCTTAATGGTGGCCATTATTACTCTGCAACTATCTCTGTTTCGCACGTTGTAGTTTTGCTTGGCCTCGGTGTGCATGCTCGAACATTTGCACGTTTGAACGGAAAGAGCATAAAGTTTTTCCCGGTTTTCGATTACAATTGCATAAGGTCCATGAGTTGGCTCGGTTTGCAAATTATTTATCTCTTTTCCTAAGAGAACAGCGCAAAACTTCAGTGGTGAAGAAGCGAATTTATATCCGTAAAATTATTTCAAATCGATCCACGCTCACCGATGACTTCACTTGGCTGCAGTGAGGATGCCAAAGGAACATAGCCATAGCCACTGCCAGCACTTCGGCGCGTTTAGCCTTTAATTCCTTTGCAAAGTCGGCTTCCGCCTAGCGCGCGGTTCGTATGCGGAACCTTATTTTGGCTGTTTTCCTTCGGTTTCCGTGAAAGTTCTAATTGAATTTTGCTCCAATTATTCGCCCAGAAGCATCGTCCCTGGGATGGCGGCCCACATTACGCTTCACGGTTGGTCGGAGGCCGGTTTGGTTCGTGTATTGACTTTCGCCTAATGGCATGCAAATCCGATTTTCTGCAACCGGGCGCGATCGTAAGCAGGCGTGTACCTTGCCGGTTAGTCGAGCAGCAAATAGATTGCTCATTAATTCGTGGAATATGAAGTCATTTACATGGATGCTTGTATTCATCGGGCCCAACGTATACACGAGGCCGGACTTTTTGTGGAAACGAACCCACAAAATAGCTTTCTTTCACAGCCCTGGTTTGTTTGAGTTGGTAGATGCGGTTTAATCGATTTTTTTTTCTGTTCTAAGCAGCGATTTAATCGATTTTTTTGTTTTTGGTTCCAAGCAGCCATTTAGCCGTGGGTATGTGTTTTATTAGTGCGCATTTATTAGATTACAAATCTCGGACCTTGTTACCACCTACCGACCGAAGGTGGTAAATTCCATCCCCCGGAAAATGCTCCCCAATTTCTACTCGGTTAGTCGGCGTGTCGAGCCATAAATATTGTTTTATTGCATCGTTCAACGATGTGACTGATTTTCGTATCACACGGCGTAGGACGAGGTCCAAGCAACGCAAACATTAGGGAAAATAATAAGCACATTTCATTCAGCGGCATACATTACACAGATTTCCGTAGTGTGAGAGTGTGTGTGTGAGTGCTATTTTTTCACTGTTGATACTGTCTGTAGCAGACCTCAACCATTTGCTATTGTTTTCGTACCAATACATTCACCCTCCTCCCCGGCTGCCGAATTATTCTTGCCCAAAGTACGAAACGATTTTTCCGAACGAACCGTCCTGTGCAAGCCTTCTCGGTGCCGTTGTCATCGTCGACGACGCGTCCTGAATAAATATGATCTGGAAAAAACTCCAGCTGTGTTTATCTTTGCGATCGGCATCACACTTTCACTCACAGGATCTTTCGGCGCGCTGGATAAACTCTTTCCTCTGCGTTGTCGTCTCGCTTCTAGTTGGAAGCATTTCGGAATTTTATTCCGGTAACGTTCGTGCCTGAAACGGAAAACCCGCGCCAAACGTGTGCTGGATTGAAGTGAGCACCCGAAACCGATGCTCCTTTCTTTTATTTGTCTTTCTGTTCTGCTGGAAGCTTCTAAACAGCAGTAAACTCGCTAGAAAATAGGAGCGTATGGACAATTTTTAAGAATCTGCTCGTATGGGCGCCTTCTTGTGGGCCGGTTTTCCTTTTGCTTTCAGCAAGACTTGCTTCGTAAATAACATGCCCATTTCGCTGGAACATAGCATCCTTCTAATTGTGGTGGTGATGGTTTCGTTCAACTAATGTCGAGCTCTATTCCTTCTTAGGAAATTATCTTTCTAATCCAGTTTCTTCCAGCATTCGCTCGCAAACATCACAGACAATAACTCGTACTCTTTTGCGCCCAGTGAATGTGTGAGGCTACGGCATCCTGTTCAGGTTGAATTCAAACGATCGTTGGTTAGGAAAACTTGGAGTGTAACTACATCTGGAGAAGACCTAAAAAGCATTCATTCGAATGCGTGAAGCATCGGACAAACAACAGTAAAAAAAACGAAATCTGCACCCTAGGGAAAATACCTACTGAACTGCTTTTTTTTTCATTCAAAGCAACGCAGCAAATCGTGTACGGGTTTTCCGTTCATTCCGTTCGTTTATTTTGTTTTCAAACGGTTTGTTTGTTTGCCTTCCTCCACGCTTTCTCTTCGTGGGTATTGATGTGTAAAAATATATTCCGCTCCATCCTGGGATTTTTTTTTGCCGCAACCATGTCTAACCGGCAATAGAGAAATACCTTACATTCCGGGAACGCGCGTTGCCAAAGGGTTTCTGCGCTGTTGATGCTGCTGCTGCTGCTGCACATGACATTTATTGACGACTGGAACGTATTATTTTTATCTCGATTTTCCATTCACTCCGACACCGGCGAGCCTTTATGCTTTATGTACGTGTGTTTATGATGTCTGCTATGACTGCTATGTCTGCCGGAGATCAAAATCTGCGCACCGCTCGCGAACAATTCGCATCATAAAATGTCTTGAATGGTGGAATTCCAACCACCAGGCATTTCCTCATTTTGTTCGGTGAAGCGCGAAATTAATATCCTTAGCGAGCCAAGCAAATAAAGCACACAAATAGAAACAATGTGAATCGCACGCACAAAAACCGTTTTTCCTCTGAGGGTGTTGAGAGCGCGGTCAGTTTTGTGGAAGCAGTTCAGGGCTCGCTTCCTTCTTCCACCTTTCTCCGTCCGTTTGGGCACAACTGTTTCTTGAAGAACGGCCCGTCAGCCGGCCACGCCATTAGTAACGCGGGCGCCCAATAGAGACACGTTCACGATTGTGCTCGCTGGGCAGCTTAACGCTCGTTAGTGCAAGTTTTAATTAATCAAAACTAGCTTGAAATTTGTTTATGATAATGTGGCCAAGCAAACCCCATTCCAACGGTTGTATGGAAAGCAGTTTTTCGCCGTTGCTGGCAAACTTTTCACAAACTTCGTTCGGCTGGAGAATATATATTCACCATTATCTCATCTCGCAAACGGTGCTAACTTTGGGGAAGGTTCGCGATCCAATTGAAATGGAAATTTCGACTCGACATCATGCGGTAGAAGCAGGAAAGTCCTGCTGTTGCACTGAATGATCAAAACATTAAGAATTTAAAAAGTCAATACTTATTTTGTCACCTGCGCCGCCACACATACACACACACACACACACCGAACGACGACAGTTTTGACTGATTGTGCGACTAATTAGAGTCATTTATCATGCTGCCGTAAGAAAATGGGGAAAGTGTTTCAATGGTGCAAAAGTTTTCATTTTCGGCACGGAACGATCCCCCAACGAAACTTGGAACGTATCGTACGATAAATCAGCACATTTCATTTCTGCCCCGTAATCGATGACAATAAATCTCCGATTCTAGTTCACTTTGTTTGAAGTAGTTTGCCACCTCTACACCTTCGTTTGCGATGGCTGGCCGTGGGCTGGATTTTAAAATGTTTTTGATCATTGTTAGGAAAGATGTTTCTTTCGGGTTTGATTGTCTTGCGTACGAACCGTACTTCAAGACAAATGGTTCCGACGCCCAGTCGAAAGGGAAACCGTCCCTTCCTGTTCGTCGAATAAATTCCACCAAAAGCCGGCATCAGCTGCCTGACAACGAAACGGATGTCGTTCATTAAACATTCATTTACAACAAGTACCGGGGAAAATTATGTTCCTCGTCTGTCAATGGATCCTCCCGCATTCCTTCCCACATCGCTCGGAGATCCTGCCGGAAGTATGAACGTGCTGCACGAGGGCACGATTAATGTACGCTACCTTGTATCCGAACAAACTCGGTTGCGGACGCTTTACTTTACGCCATTCGTCCGCTTATGGCAATACTCCCGGACGCAGGATAACTCGATCCTTGAAAGGCGAGGCGACAGTAAACTGTTTCACATCGCGATTCATTCAAATCACTACGCTTCCCACCACGAAGATGAGGATGTTCCGTGTGCTTGCCATCAAGATAATGATAGGACAAATCTTCTCTCCTGTGTGTGTCTGTGTTTTTTTTTCGCCACCATACTTGGCCGCTATCTTAATCGATTCTGGGAATTCCTTAAACCAGAAGTTTCACCATCGCACGCTGTGGAGTACGGAAAAAAGGAAACGCCATGATCGCAAGTCTGTGCGATAACAAGCATCGGTACGGAGAACGACTAAACGATAAAGTGAAGTGAACGAAAATTACGCACGTTAGTCATCATCAGCATCCAGTCCGGTGCCAGTTTTTTTCTCTCGCCAACCCAAAACATTCCGTCGTCGGATGTCACTGCCGAGACCAATAGAAAAACCGAGCGGTAGTATTGGTTGGGACCGCGCTTTCCTGCTTCGCTTTGCTGCTCGACCAACTTCAAGCGCCGAGGAGGAGTGCCGTTTGGTCGGTGCGGTCGATTTCAAGCCGAACAACCATAATCGTTATTAGTCTGTTGTAATCTGGCCCGAGAATTCGTATCCCTCAGAGATCCATGTGGAGTTTGCAAGAAGTGTGCGCGCGCGCGACCATTGGACAAGCTGTACACGGTGCTACATACATTGGCAAAACGTTCGTTTGATGAAGTGGCGACTGTTAAGCGATGCCGGAAAGACACACAAACATTGGAGTGGCCTGGTGGACGGTAACGATTTGCTGGTAAGCAGCTTTCGATTTCGCTTATAAGCTCAACTGGCTGCTAGTCGGTTCCGGTGTTGGCCTTCACGTTCACCGGGGCATGAAGCAAAGGAAAGCCATCGGGAAAGTCCATCGTAATCCGGCGCTCGTCATAAAATTGTTGCTCCGTCAGCGATTGCAAAAACGAAACGAGGGAATCAAAATCCAAACGAAGAATTACATCTAGCTTGTAGCGATTTTGTTGGTGGGGCGAGGTCTAGATTAAGCTTAATGTTTCTTTTGTTTTAAATTACTGTCTCGAGTGTAATTGATCTGTTGTTGCCGCTGAAAATAGATTCTTTTTCTGCTGGTGCGTTTAAATTTAGCAACAAAGTTTTTTTTCATAAAACACAACTCTAGCAAACTCCGTCGTAATGCTTATTTCCCCGTGATGCTAACAAGGTTTGAAATATTTTGAAAACTTTTCGAGTTATGAACAAAATTATTTTGGATTTACTTCGCCTCCACCGAGTAAATTGCGGGGATACACTCCGCACCAAAGGATGAACTAGACCGAAAAGCTCGCAATTGAATGTGTGCTGGGAAGTCCTGTAGTATTGCACATATCATATGTTTGCATCACACAATGGGATAACGGATGGAATAGAGTTTGCCTCGCGCTCCGTACGTATCATCGCCGGATCGTCAGGATACGGTTTCTGTGGAATGGTTCTTGAAGCATGGAAAACGCGAAATAACCGTACACACTGTCACGTTACGTTTGGGCTCTAGCGACGTTCAAGCTAGAGTTCTCATGAATTCCGTGACGCGAAGCGTGTTGTGGCAGGTGTGTTTCTCGTGCTTTTACAGAATGCCGCTACTGTAATTAATTCCACTCACATCAATGCACTGCTGCAAAACACGCGCTGCTTGTGGAGGTTGTGCAACACAAGATGCTCATACAAACATGCAGAAAATGAGATGCAGTTGCAGCGTGTAACTGTGGATAGAATATCTTATCACATGAAATCTGATTTTAGCTCGATTAGACGTTCTGTTTGCTTGAGGATGCTGAAAACACGCGTAACGCAGCAGAAAGACTGGGCGTCTCCATCGAAACAGCCCATCATGCTGCTGTGTGTAACGTTTTTCCACTTTCACCAGTTTCTCTGGCGCGGGCGATCAGACTGATGTTTAAATTAGTAAGAAAACTCGTCACTTGATTTACGCTGCGCTAAACAAAACCTTTTTGTGCGTTCTAAAAACTCTCATTTTTGGCTAGAACGTGCCTGAACGAAAGACAAAAATAACTTAAAACTGTAAAAAAAGGGTAAAGTGAAACTCAGTTGACACAAAGCGAGATTATACAGGACGGGACAACGGACCGAACCCCACGCCCATCATCAAACGTAATCAATCACATTGGGTCCGGTGGCTAATGAGAATTTCATTAGGCGACGGTCGTTGGGCGACCGGACCGTACCGGTGCAGCGAAGCAGAAGAAATTGATCAACTTTTACCTTCTTTTAATTACTTTGTCACTTTTCTTCGGTTCTTCCGCATAACCCGAACCCGTAATGTGTTACGCCCGACTGCTTCGCGGCCGGTCCGTTCTTTCCGATGAATGAAAAACCAGCGTGACGACGATGGTCAGTTGCACAAAGCTCCAGATATGTCCATTTAATTATCCGGTGGTAAGAAAAACGACAAACCCGACCCGTCACTCCGAATGCTGAATGGCGCGCCTAGAGGGATGTACCTGTAGTTGTTGTTCGGTTCGTTCTCTGCCTGATCTTTTCTGTGACGGCCGGGTGGTGCACTTTGCGTGAACAAAAAATAAAGCTGTCATTCGTCTCGTGGGAGTGTAAAAAGCTTCTACGTGAAAACGGTAGAAATAAAAGTGCCCTGCCTCGAAGAAGACACGATCACAGCAAGAGGTGGGTTAAAGCTGGCTGGTGTAAGGCTGACTGGTGCAGAAAATCTCCTTCAACACACAGAAGAAAAAGCGCTGGTCAACGATAAAAACTTTTCCTTTCCAAAAGACACGCTAAAGCATTTTTGGCCTTACCCGAGCTAGCCACCCAGAAAACCAAACCGACCGACGCGCGGTAGCACTAACCATCAAAAGTGCTTTAGGGGTTGAAGAGATCATTTGAATTTGGCTAACAGATTTTAATTATTCACCCAATCCTTCAGCATTCCTCTCCGACCAAATGCATCGCGACACGGTGTGCGGGATGTGTATGAAAGTTTTCGTGAAGGCGGCGACCAACGGCAAAAATCTTTTCCATTTCTTTTTTTTGTTCGCAAGTCCGCCACTCTTTCGTGTGCTTAGTATTACCTACGTTAAAGGTTTGCTTTGTTACGGTCAACCGCCGTGTCACGGCTAGACGGCATTGTGTTCGGCTCCGAACGGCGTTCTGTTGACATGGTGGCATTGCCGTAATTAGATACCGCACTTTTCGCTCCAGAACCACGAATTTGTCCTGCCTTTTTCTGTTGTTTTGTCTGTTGACTCTCCTAAACGTTTCGCTGCTGGCCATAAAACAAAAGCGAGCTCCACGGAAGGGATCAAAAACTTTTATTAAAACAAAAACGCGTAAAGTAAACGTGGTAGCTAAACAAAAAACAACTCATCCTTACGCCCCGTCAGTGTTTTTCCGTTCCTTTCGGTTCTTGGTTTTTTGTTGTTGTTTGTCCCGTACTAATGCTGACCGAATACCACCCGAAGCGAAACACTATTTTGTATTCCGTTTTCACTAGTGCTTCCTTACCCGATGGGGAACCCCCATGAACCAGGGAGAGAGTGCCATTTTGTATAATTATACGTAAATGGTAATGAGCAGAAGATGTCAACACAAAAACGTTCGACCGTCCGGGGTTTTCACCAACGTTATTTGGTGTACGTGTGTATGTGTGTTTTACTTTGCCACACTCACCCATTAGCGCACAGCGAAAATTGTGGCTCGTTTTTGGTTGGCCAACGCTTCATATAAGAGTGGCTTTTGCGGCAACCGTTTGTTTTGTCATGTAAATAATGGAAATTTTCTCCCGCTCGTGTAAAAGTATGGCTCTTTCTGTTGCGTACTTAAAGTGACCAACACATTCATAATCTGTTAGAAGGTTTGCGTGTTTGTTTGCGCGGTCAGAGTTTTCCATTTAAATGTTTTTGATGTGAATTGTACAATTTTGACACGTGAAATGTTCTCGGACACTTTGGTTTTTGGAAGTGGGGGACCTCGTGCACCGTCCCACAAAACTCGTGCACGAACGTTACAATGCCTTTGATGCAACCTGAAACCTGTTGCTTCCCGCAGGCGGCCCCTGGAATTACGCTTCAGTCGTGAAATGTTCTCGGACACTTTGGTTTTTGGAAGTGGGGGACCTCGTGCACCGTCCCACAAAACTCGTGCACGAACATTACAATGCCTTTGATGCAACCTGAAACCTGTTGCTTTCTGCAGGCGGCCGCTGGAATTACGCTTCAGCTTCATTTCAGTAACAATTTCGTCACCTTTTGCCCGAAACCGGAAATACCCACACGATCCCGTGCACTGTACTGTCCATTGAAATTGATATTAGTTGCGCCTGCCTGGAGCACATCAATAGCCAACGGACGGTTGTGCGAAACAGGTCCGGGGCTGGTTTGCATATTTCATCTCCAACGTAATCGAACCGCTTTGAGTTTGTGCCCGTGTACTGGCGGGTGTTCGTCCAGGCTGACCGCAACCGCTTTTAGTTTGAAATAATGATAGGCTCGGTAATTTAATGAGTATTGATTACCAATTAATCATCTGAAGCGTGGTCGTGTCCGGCACGACGTCCAGAACCACCTTCCTTAATTTCACAGATGAGCCCCACAAATTATTGCGCACTGTCCGGTTCGCTTCGTCCACTTTTTCGTCGCACTGTTAGAAGAAAACATTGCAGCGGGCGAAGAAGCACCTGCGATGATCAATACGATCAATAACATGGGCTAGTAAATTATCCGCAAATATGGTTCCACACATACAAAGTGCAGCTGCATCCTTAGCAACTGTTTACTTAATCCCACACGTCTGGTGGCTACATTAACCTGAGCAAACACAACCGTACAAACAAGCAAACAGCAAAACTAGAAGCGGCATTCATTATCGGTCGTGATTATGGACTTTACGGTCGTGTGGGATGCTGCACCGGGTCTGCCGCCGGGCCGTGTCGGGAGTGAAGATGATGAACGATCGCTCGCACATTATTCAAACAGCGTTTGCGAGTTACCGTTAATAGCGACAGTACTAATTTATGCAAACTAGAGAGCGAGAGATAGAGAGAGAGACAGACCGAGTTCGGTGCAGTCCCTGCTAGCTGTACTATATCGGTTTGATTAGTTTTTGTTTTCGTTCCCGTCTCGGCAGCACTCATTTATTAATGATAGCAAGTTGGTGGACTACTGGCCGTGCTCTCCCCGTTTGCCTGATATACATATTTAAGCGATTTTAAGCTACAGGTCTTGAATTATTGCGTTCCGTGGGCGGTATATATCAGTCGCGCAATGGAAATAAATTGTGATCCGCTTTGGGCCAGATGGGACATGTGAAGCATTAAGTAAACGGGCACGCACGGGATTTGAAATGAATTATAGAGAGAGAGAGAGAGAGCGAGCCACAATACTGCGCCTAACTAGCTATGCATGCGATGTCGATGGCTGCAAGTTTTGTAATTAGTTATTCTGCAAATCGAATTATTTTATTCCGGTGCAAGTATAGCTTACATTTTGGTGGAGCTTTTTGTGAAATCAAAGCCACAAAGTGATTT
>LULA01015137.1:0-36577 GCA_002091835.1 Anopheles maculatus | reverse complement strand
AAGCGTAAAATGCTAGGTTATAATTTTATAGCGCTTGTCGTTTGAAATAGTTTGGGGGAAAAATGGATAACTCAACGCAGTTTTGATGATTAAATGAAATCAATCCAACTATTTAGATGCATAAAAACAAGTTTAACTTCAAACTCTAAACCACAAACAGCAATTTGTGACCCAGAAAAGAGTACAAACCACATCATTCAAACTTGTCAAGCGTTCTGACACCGAACCACCGAACTTGCGTCAAGTGTAGTGATGTGCTAAAAGGTTGACGATCGGGAAAAACTCGGTCAACCACTAATACGTTTTTTCTCCCCCAAACGCATCCTTTTCGATGCTGAATACCGATAGAGTAGCATGAATGAACTTTTACATGCTGACTGAAGTTTCAACAAGGCGTGCAGCAACACCAACAAACCGAAACGCCATTGGAAAGGAGCTAGCATAAAGAATGAAAGAAGGATGAAATGTTCGTACCTTGCAAAAGATGAAGGGCGAGCAACAGCGAAAAAAAAAACGACCTCTCAAAACCCATCCAGACGAGATGGTTGCCAAATGTTTATACATATTGGGGCGTATCGTGCCTTTGAAGCCCGGGATGCGAGCGAGTTAGCCGACGAGTTGGACGGATGATTTTTATTTGCGTTTAAGGTTAAGCTTAGTGGATTTGAACAATCTTTTTACTACTCTCTACACCGCTCTGTCTCGATGGCGCTTTTCTTCGGTAAGGGCTTTATTGCACTTGAGCGATTATGAGATATTTGGAGGATTGGGTTTTTGGGCAGAGACTAGTTTTGTGTGAGGAGGAATTTATTGGTTTGATTGTACTTGTTGTAAAATACTGATAGTGGTAAGCTTTTGACATAATACTATAAAATCATTTTCTTTTTCCTTCCAGATGACTGACATCCATTCCACGCTGACGAGCAGAAGCGAACCTCGAACAAATTAACGAAAGCAACAAACGATAGGCACAGAGAAGGCCTTCATTGTTTAAAAGCAAAATCCCAGGTTAGATATGATTGATGCTGCCCATTAACATATTTTAAGCTGTTTTTACTATCATAAAACAACACCTATTAGTTATGCATTTATACGCCATGTGTGCTTTGAACCGTGAACCAGCATAACATGAATGCGGGAGCCACATATTCGATTTGTCGCGCTCGTGGTCGACCCAGCGCAAGGAAATGGTTGGTGGTCATCATTGGTGGTCATCGGTGGGCGAAATTTCTGCTTAATATTTATCAATCTGCAGCCGTGTGTGTCGTTTGTGTGTAGCTTTCCTGGAAAAGCACAACCGAACAGGCACTGCTGCTGTCTCAGAAATTTCGAGCTTCCCGAGGTTAAGCCCGTAGGCCAAAACCAACACACACACGTGAGATGGCAAAAGTGGGAAAACCGCTCGGAAGGAATGAATTCACGTCCTACGGTCGTTGCGTTAATTATGCATGCCTGTCGAATGGTACGGCAAATATGTTTATCGACACTCGACGCAGTGGCAGCCCTAGTAGCGGCGGAAACTGAGTACAAATTATGGAGGCATACGTCGTCGTCGTCGTCGTCGTACTCGGCCCAAAACCGAATAGACTGAAGCTTGTTACACTGGTTGTCAGGGCAGGCAGGGCGATACAAACGAAATGTATCGCTGATGGGTACATATCACAGTCACACTAATAGGTGCGACACACTATCCTGGTGCGTATCGCCTACGCATTGGATTATGGTTGCGGCTGCTATATGCTATAATCTGAAAGACGACACACCAAGGTTTCAATTGGTAGCTTTAATACGTAAACCGGGAAACCATAATTATGATGCTTATTTAAAGGCATTCGAATGCGGGATGTGGATTGAATTGATAATGTATGAATGGATTTTACAAAGTACGATGAAGCATTTTTGTTGTTGCGTTTGTGTGACAATCATTCAAATTTGGGTTTAGTGAAGCAAGAAATATATAAGTGCAATGAGTGCGTTATTACGTGCCTGGAATATGTTAATGTAACCCAAAAATCCAACTTGTTACATAAACTATTCAGAATTTGGAGCAAATATATATTGCATCACATTCAATTGGCAACCCTTAACATAACTATACAAGCAATTTTTGTGATAGACATGTGGCCTAAGCACTGAATTTAAAACTAATCTAAGACATAACTATGTGGTAACGAAGTAGTAATTCATTTTTGAAGCGTTGTACTTAAAGATGAAATCAAACTGTTTGAAGAAATTATCAAAGTTCCTTATCCTCACTAACAGAAGCTAGTTCGTGGAACTAAAATGTTGTCCACGTTTAATATTTCGTACACTAAGTGCATAAAAACTCAATCTAGACAACAAACTTAAGACATCCAAACCTCCGATTAAAAGCTTTCCTTTGGACACACATTTTCTCATTTCATTTTCATTTTTTCATGTAAATTTACCTAGCCTAATGCGACTCATATATGTAAACTTAAAATTATAGTCGTACAAACGAAGAACCTCCAACTTTTTACTTAATAAAGAAGAATAAAATGTGTCTCAAAAATGTATTGTAGAATTAACTTGAGATTATTTACACTAATATTTGGACCAACATTTGGATCATTTTGGGGTTGATTGAACAGTAGGTAATTTGAACCAAATACTGTTGATTTGGTTTCAGAATTAAATGGTGGTCGGGGCCTCAAGTACCTGCTACTACATGGAGGGTGAAAATTCGTTTTAGCAATAATGTTAGGGGTGCCAATCAATCCACTTGTGTCAAGAAACTCACGGCGCCGTCATGGGTCGGTGTTGGAGGTATTCCAGTCCAGTCTCATTCTCACTGGATAGATTCTAGTCCGTCAATTGTGCACTGTTGTAATAGGGTCCAAAATAATGTTGATGAATTTTAGTGTCGGTCTAGCAATGACACAATTCAGATATTTTAGACTGTATTGATCCTTAAAATCTTTACCGTAAGTATTACGTATCGTGTACGTAAGATAAGACTTAACAAACGGACGGCTTTAGACACAGTGACCTCGTTGAGTTCTTGGAGCGTCAACCTACTATCTAACAAAACACCTGAATCACGAAGCACGTTGTTTCTAGGAACTGTATTACCATCTAATTTATAGTCAAGAATTATTAATGGAGGTTTTCGTATTGAAACCTCCTGTATTGATGGAGGTTTTCGCGTGATTAGGGCTCAGTTACATGCTCAAATTTCTTTCAATCGTAAGCATACAGTAGTTTATAGTAATCAGGAAGTGTGTGGAATACATATGTCTTAGTGGAACTGCCTGGTTCCGATCCGGAACCGATTCCGGATCCGGGTGCGGAACCGATTCCGGATCCGGGCGCGGAACCGATTCCGGATCCGGGTGCATGCGGATTAAACGGTACGCGGCCGCAGGGGGCCCTGAGCTCGTAGGGGGACCCGAAAAACGAAGGAATAACCAGACCTATCACCCCCCCCCGGGGCCCCGGATCTGGACCTACTGTTCGGAATCGATTCCGCAAAATTCGGAGCGCTCCGGAATCGATTCCGATCAAACCATCATTTCGCCCATCACTAATATGTATTTGATAAAAAAAAGGCTTACAGCAAAGGTTCAAGAATGTTGCTTTGTCTTGTGTTGGTGAAAGATACGTCAAGAACTGTATTAGAACTAGTGTTGGGAGATTCGAGACTCGGAAGATTCGAAGATTCGATCCCTTGAAAGATTCGAATCTATTGGATCCCATTTGACGGATTCGATCCTCCTGGGATTCGTTTGGGATTCGATCCTCCTGGGATTCGATAGGGATTCGATCGGATTGTGATTCGATGGGGATGCGATGGAATTGGGATTCGATGGGAATTCGACCCGACTGGAATTCGATCGGATTGGGATTCGATGGGGGTTAGATCGGATTGGGATTCGATGGGGATTCGATTCGATTGGGATTCGATGGGGATTCGATTGAATTAGGATTCGATCGGATTGGGATTCGATGGTTATTTGATCCGACTGGGATTCGATGGGGATTCGATGGGGATTCGATCCGACTGGGATTCGATGGGGATTCGATTGAATTGGGATTCGATGGGGATTGGATCGGATTGGGAATCGATTGTGATTCGATCGGATCTAGATTCAATTGCGATTCAATCGGATCAAGATTCGTGTGAGATTGGATCTTTTTTGCGATTCAACTGAGATTCGGCTTCCACGTATACTTGATTGCCTGCGTTTTATCAGGAATCGATTCGATTAGACTGTGTTGTTAACCCATTGGCTGTTTTGCAGTGATAATCTGGCTGTGTTTTTGCATTCTGTTTTGTAATGTTCTACGCTACGCGAGGATTTTTCTCTGTTAAATCCCCCCCCCCCCTCGCTGCTCTGATGACGATTGGGATTCGGATTCGGACTCTGAGATTCAAAACCCTAGCGGGATTCGGATTCGAAGATTCGAATCCCTAGTGAGATTCATATTTCCCATCTCTAATTAGAACTGTGCGTGCCTTTTGGAATGAACGACGTATAGTAACACAGTAGTACAAGTTGAAATTTAATTACAGATTTTTTACATAAATTTTAAAGGTTTTTGCTAAAGCTACCATGTTAAATGTAATTAATTTTTCCTTTGAAACTTCGAAGTTACGCAGCTCTTTTTAGTTCAACACGAAATCATCAAACCTTGCATGCCGTTACCTTTCCTAAAACCCACAATTATTTGCATTCACGGGCTGCAACAATTTCCAATCATACGCATTCCCACACGCTACGAGCCTCTCATCGACCGCGATCGTCGCACAGCAGCAGCAGGGCGAAAAAAATGTCACGCATCTTGATACCTTCCTGTTTTGTTTCGCGTAGCAGAAACGAAAGCAGTCTCATAAATTGAACCCCCTACTGCAAAACACTTAACGCGCCAAAGATTCCGATTCCGCACTCATGATTCTCGGACCTCGCTACCATCCCCGGACTGGTTAATCCGGTTTAGCTAAGCGAAGCGACACGTACACGTACCGTCTGTTCCGTACCATCGATCGTGTTGTTGTCGCCTGGCTCGGCATGAAACGTCGAACGCATCGACACATCACGATCGGCAGCCCGGTTCGACCGATCGACCAATTCACCTGCCAAGGCGTTTCCGACGGTAGACGCCTCTCGTGGTGCACGAAATCTATCCCACACACGCACACACACACACACATGAACGGCAGGAACGGATGCAATGTGCAGTTAGTCTCGTCTTGATCGCGAAATGCGTACACACGTTGACGACGGGTTGACCCATCGAGATGCGCTTAATCTTAATTGAAATCTAAGGCAGTACACTTTTGTTGTCACGCACTGGCGTGATAGAAGTTTCTTGTGCCATGGCTCTCGGCGACAGACTATCGCCCGTTTGTCGTTAACATGCGCTCGATACGTTGCAATGTCGCCGGTGGTCGGTAAGTTCGATGGAAAAGTGAACGCTTGATCCGGTGGTTTAGCTCGGAGCACACTGGACTCGAAAGCGATTTAAATTTACATTTTTCCCATAAAAACCCGGATGGACTATGTAAAAGAATCGCAAATGGTTTGCTTTCCGACGAAGAAAGTACAGATAAGTCTATCTTAAAACGACACAAGCTTACAAATTATCGTCCAAAACATTCAAACTAGCGTCCAAATAACCGATTTCGTGTTGACAAATCAAATCAAAGACGAAAGCTAATTATGACATTCTGCGATGACTTGCAATTCGCGCACCATTCATTTGCTGTTATTGCCGCTGAGCGATAGATTATGACACATAAGCGCTTGATCACCCGCATCGGTTGATTGAAATGACCACACATGCTGGTAATTAGCCATTTGCGCGAACCATTTGCCGGTAAGATGTGCGCGCGAGGTACGTTTTATGATCGCCAGTCCAGTACGGTGGGTCTCCAGTCGGGTCGGTCGGTCGATTCCGGTTCGCGGTGCAGGATGAGGTGTTGCTCATGAATGCAATTGCAATCACATGCAATTACCGTTGGGGCGCACCGGTCGGTTGAACATAAATTGCTGGGCAATGAAGCATCGAACCAGCATAAACACGCATTCGTCAAGTGATAATAGAGACACACCAATCGGCCCGATCGTTCGCTGCCTGATTGCTGTGCCTAATTGTTCTTTATTCGTTCACGCATCGTTTGATAGTGTAGGAATGTTAGTGACTACGCATATGCAAAATATAAGATTAAGGAATATTGTTTGAACCGCTTAAAAGTAGCGACCCATTCGGATAAGTTTAGTCAATTCCGTTCACATCTTAATCGGGTTGAAATTTTAAACCAGTTCCCGCAAACATCGTGCAACTACTCTGCTTATTTAGTTTAGCAGAAAATAGATAAAACCAGATAACGTCTCTACCGACAGGGCACTGAAATTAAACGATCACTTTCCGAACCTTGTGAAGGATTAATTACACACCTCAAGACTAGGAGTTTGTGTTTAATCCCGTGTACGGCTGGCGGGTATGAATAAATCGGCCGGCCCGTCCGTGTGGCCAACCGGCAGGCGCAACAATATTGCAATGGCTTAGCAACATTTTAATGCCACTAGCAGGCGAGCAAAACATACAACATAAGGTCGATTCGTTTTTTTTTTGTTTGCATAATTGATTTACCGAACGCCCGAAAGGAGGTAACATTCGCGCACGACGTTCAGCGAATTTAGCTGTCAATGTTTGTATTAACAAACCGGAGGGCGTATCGTGATGATTGTTGTTAGTTATTAATTAGCAAACTCGAACCGGTTCAGTTGCCGGCAGCATTGCAGATCATTGCAACGTTTAATCGCATGTTTCAATTCACCTGATCGTGTAAGTGATGTTTGGTGTTTGTGTGTTTGGTTTTTTTTTTGTTCGGTTTCTCTTAATACATTTGATCGGCTCTTTCGGTTCGTTTCGCTTTATATAATGTTGCGGGAAATAAATTGCACCACTCGAAACTTGTCCCTGGAAGAGCTTCTTTTGCAAACTCGCAGCTAAACCATTCAACCAGCTATCTTTTGCATACTTTTCAAATAGCGGAAAACGAAAAACATTTCACCTGAAACGAACATTAGGACCATAAACATGTTGCCGCACGCTACTGACGCTCGCAGTATTATGTTTCTGTATTCGGCAAAAATCGCCTGTAATAGCGTACAGCGTAACGGCTAACGGACGGCCGAGTAGAGTTCCAAGTACTTGATTCTTGCCGAGAGTTTTGTAACAACAAAAAAGCAAACATTCTTTTGAAAGTGTGTTTTCTTTACGGTTCTGCGCTTTCCTCTCATACACTCTTGTACACAAGCGCTTCAGCCTTTCTTTGGGTATTTGATAATTTTGAACATACTTCAAATCGCTGTAGAATGGCATTGCGCCGGCAAAGCAAGAACGCCAGCATAACTGACATAATTTTACTTTGACGAGAAATTTAAGCTATAGAAGAGTTGCTATGCACAAGTAATGTGCTCACCGGGCTGTTGGGTGCTGTTGGGTTGTGATGGATCTATTTCAATGGAGGCGAAGTTTGTCTTTTTATTAATGTTGTTAGCGCACACTGCATTGAATTTTCATGAGAGAAGGCTAATGGATCGTTTTGTACGCTTATTATAATTATGCGCTTGACTAGTCGATTTGATCACATGTTTTTACTGACGACACATGTTTTTTTAGGTATATTTTAATTTAAGTTTTAATATATTACTACACGAAATTTACTCCGTATACTACAGATTCTATACTAGAAGGAGGCGCCTGGTGTTTCAAGTAAATTTAGTAACGAGGATCAATTTTTATGAAAGCATTAAACAAAAAAATTGAATTTTATTATACTTTCAGTAAAGAGTAGCTTGCTCATAACGTATTAATTACAAAAAGTGGAAATATAATACAATATTAGAAGAAATACACTTTTTATACTAGGACATTTTTTTTGTAAAAAGGAGACACCTGGTGTTTCGTGTGAATTTTGTAAAAAGAATCAAAATAAAAAAAGGATTTTTTTGCATAGTTCAAAGACTCGAGAAGGCCCTTCCTAGAATGTTTGTTGTGCAACACTGTAAGCCGTCTATTTTGTTGCACAGTGTGTTTTCTGTGTGGTTGAAAATGGTTAAATAAGAACAATGTTCATCATTGCTTCAACTAAAACATGAAAATATTTTGAAATGCGTATTTAAACAACTCTTTCCTACTCATATCTATCGTTTGCTATGAATATTTTCCATGTCCAAGGGGCAGCATATTCGCCGGTTTGTTTACCCATCGTTAAACGATGAGCTCATGAAGAGGAAAAAGAAGTTTAAATTCAAAATTATGCCTTATTTTCTGTCAATTTAGCAAACCTCTTTTGACCACAACGAAATCACATTGTGCAAGCTTTGCGACACGTGGAGCGTTTTGCATACTTTCAGGCGTATAACGCATATTAACAAACAAGCTTATTTTTACCCCTTGTTTTAGTAGCCAGCAGCCAACGCATAAATTACATTAAATCTATTTTTATTTTCACTGTATGCTAAAAACTTGCTTGCTTTGTACACTTTAAATTCTGTTCTAATAAGGAGACGCCTAGTGTTTTATGTGAATTTAGCTGAAAGGATCAGTTTTGTCTGATTTTTGTCTTTTATGTCTGACATCTTGTTTTTTTTCTTTTCTAGTTACCAGTAGTCTGCTCACAACGCAAAGAAAACATCCAATTATCTTCCAATTTTATTGCATTAGTAACTGATATTTACTTAGTATACTACACATTCTTAAAAGGAGACGCCTGGTGTTTTGTAAAAATCTAGTGAAAAAGAATAAATTTAAATGATGGAAATTAACTTCCAAACTGTAATTTATACGCATAAATTCCATCCCCATTCGAACAATCCAAAACACCACGTCTAGGGGGTTTTCCACTAGCTGTGTTATTAACACCGACCGATTCCAATGGGACCGGATCAGCCAAAATGGACAGTCGTACTTTATGGTTCCGATTCCCACTAACGGGTAATTTGCATAATTTCCCTTGTTTTCCAAAACAGCAGCCCCTGGGGAGGGACAGTTGCTCCCAAACCAAACACAGACGCGGGCGGGCCGAATTTTGAGTGCTTCACTTTAAATTTCAAATTACATTTAACCCCCCTTTCGAGTACGAATGAAAAGATAAGTGTTTTTTCCGAGACAGGCGCATAGTTTCGAGATGGAATAAATTAGAGAGCGCTCGAACATCACCAAAACCAGGTGCTCTCGGCTAACAGGCAGGTCAAGTGTCGGCTGGGAAAAACAAAAACCGGTAAGCTGCAAAGGAAAAGGTCAACATCACCATCACACGGTCGATAAAATGTTGCGTGTCGACCGTGGGCTAAAAGAAATATGTCTGATTGAAGTGGTCAAAAGTAGTGAATCATACACACACACACACGCACGGCACAAGCAAATCTTGGCGGAAAAAGGCTGCCAATCCGGGTGAAAATATACGCTTTCCCTTCCGTTTTTGTTGCTTGATGTGCGGTGAAAAAAAAAGGAATGAAGAGTTCGCAATCTCCTTCCGATCAGTACCCGGAGGTCACATTGAACGTGACAGCTCTCTTAGCAGTCGATCCGCAACGGGCCCCGCAAAGGGTGTATCAAAATGAGCTTTCGTAAAAGGTGCCCAAACGAATGGAGGGTGAATAAAAAAAACCTTTGCCAAAAAAAAAAAAGAAAATGGAAGCAAAACACCCATTACCCGGGACGGTGTGAGTAAAAGCGGAAAAGCCAATTGCATGCTTGGAAATGAGCGGTGGTGGACGACGGGAAATCGTGGCGGAACAGGGCGAACCGTAGTCCGATGGCAATCTATTTTAATAAGTGAAACATAATTTGCTGATTCCGAACCTTATTTGCTAGCGAGAGCGATGGAAGGAAATGGGTTGGGGAAAAAAGCTGGAGAAATGGCTGACCGGATGATGGTGGTCAGCACAAAATTCTACGAACACAGTGGTGCGTAATTTCAACGGTAGACCTTGAGCTTTTTTTAAGGGACGGCAAGCAATGGGAGTACTCTTATTAGTTTTGCTTCTTGTACTAGTTAACAGCAAAAGAGCGCTGCTGGGAGTTATAGCTGAGTTATATTTATAAGCGTAATGAAACGCTGCCTTAGCGCATATGTTGGATCGTCCAATGCTTTCGAGACAAACTTCAATGTAAAGGAAAATCCAGTACCAGTAGTGAAGTGACCTTTGCAAATACTTGGTTGCGTCCGTTTTCATTTTCAGCACATTTTCTGTGAATTTTATTCTTACGCGGCTGGATTTGAATAGCACTGCCAGCGGTTAACTGTGGCCGCGCATTAGTTGTATGCCTTACCTCCACCGCTCTATTGTGATATACATGATGGTTATGTTTGTGCTGTGCAAACATTTCTCAGAATCTAAATCAGAATTTCAGTGTTTGTTGAGAAAGAAAAAAAAAACCTCAAACCAGAACCCAAAAACCCCCCAGAAGAAGCTTAAAAACAAACGACAAATGTGTCAGTTGAGCGAACTTATGCTGGCCCTTTTCTGTAGTTATTCGTTTAACAATGCTCTTTATGCGAGGAACAATGTGTTTTGTATTAGATTTTGCCGAACAAAGCCTGCGCTACACAAATCTTTCTTTATTGCTTTCGTATTCCAGGGACAGTGCAGTAAGGTACGATGACGCACTTTCTGTTGCGGAAATAATTTCTGGGGTGCTTTTGTTGTTTGATATTAGGAATAAAGAGCGCATTTTTTAAAGCAATTACCGAACCTCATAGTTTTCCATTTTCCCACATAAAATAAGTAGCAATTATTATTGTATTAATCTTTCTCTAATAAGCTAAATCAGATAAGAATCAACCAGAAAATGTCAAAGTACGCACGAAGACTACCACCATTTCAAACATCATGCAACTCACAACCGCACTTCAATCAAATCCAATTAAGAGCTCGTAAAATCTTTCATTCACCATAATTGAAAACCACCATAAAAAGTGACAGAGAGCGAAAAAAAAACGTATGCCACACACACTACCTGTCAATTACTCCGGCTTATGCTTCCGGTGGCAGGGAAAAGGTGACACAATTAGAAAAATTGACACAAACGTTTCGGGCAGCTGCCGGGTGAGCTCAATCAATTTGCGCTAATGATTAATATTATATTATCGCGATTCCCAACAGGTTAGCTTTAAAAGTAGTCTTTCTTTAGCGAAATGGAATGACTTTGTTTTTTTGTTTAATTTGTTTGGAAGTAAGCTTTTTCAGTCGGACCAAGTTTACATCACCTATGGTTGGAAAATGGGGGGGATTTTCTCCATCAATTAAGTCGCTTTACTGCGGGCACTCTGGTGCTATTATTGGTAGGGGAACTCGACGGTTTCTTGCTTTTAACTCCCTCGATCGTGTACATCGCACCGTGGTTGGTGGATGGAATGACAACATTCCCACAATGGACACAACGATCAAAAGTTGCTTCAAACTGCACCAGATAGCACCTAAACAGCTTAAGCTATTCCCCGGGGGTACTCACACCACATCTGCCAGCCACTATTGCAAATCTGATCGTTTAACGGCTGGACAACTGTATTAGCACTGGCCACTTGCAACCTCCACAAAGCAGCCAAACGCTCAGTCGGCAATTCGCTCAATTCAATTCGTAACGCAAGCAGTTCGTCTGATAGGGTAACAATTTTAATCGTGGAGAGTGTCTCGTCCGCCTGTCCGTGACAAATTAGTCTCGCCAACCTGGAATCTGGACGACGCTTCTACCGGGGGCCACTACATGGAACATGGAACAACTACAACATCATCATGGTCGATGGTCGTGTTTACCTTTTACATTCCTAGCGAACGTTTCCCACGGTTTGGATTGGAATGTGCGACCGAATTCGTCATGCAGCTATTTATAGTACGCAATTTCTTTACTATTTTTCATAACTTACTCCTTCAAGAGCTCCGAGACTTAGTAAATCTGCTAAATTAGAGCACTAAATCAAGAAAGCATGCAATGGTATCTACAACACTCGTAAAGTTTGTTGTTCCCGAGAAACATTAAAGAGCCCCTTAAATCCGAAAGAAAGGCTTCAGAGAAAGTTACATCCGACACTATCATTACATCGGCTTCCGTTCCTATAAACCGGCAGCAAAGCATACTCCACCCCCTTTCTGAAAGGAACTCCAGATCATCCGGACCAATTTGTCCGGCGGCATCAGAAAACAACTGCTGTTGAGAGAGTGACAAACAAAGCTAAGTCGAGAGTACGCGCGAAACGGAAAGGTTCTCCTGCCGGTTTAGTTCGGATCCATTGCCTATCTGTGTCAGTAAGATTAAGTTTCATTTGTGCTATGCCGCTGTAACAAACCCTTCCGGGTGTAGAGTTGATCAATGATGGCTTTAAAGGAGAGTAACATCCACACAGAGGGAAGTTTGAATATACAAATCCTAGAGCAAAAGGATTGAAATTAGGTCCTGTTTGTGCCGATAGACTTTTTCTCCCGTTGATGGTGGTGCGAAACTTTGATCATACCAGTCGGAAACGATGGTACAGATGCTTGGCTGATTATTCTGATGTAGTAGTGGAGATATGTCAAACATTACGCTTAATTGAAATCTTTTTACATTTAATTATTCTATTCATATTTTTCGATGTGAATTATCGATTATAGATTAATAATCTATAGCTAAGCAGAAAACAGCCTACAGGAGTCTGCTGTTACATGCACTTGGAGTGCAAGGATAATTCAATTCATTCGGCAGCTTTCTCTTTGAATGGGCGCATCTTTAGAAAGCTTTTATGCCTCAAGGTTTACTGAGCAAATGCTAGACTGGATCTTAAATCACACAACCAGTGTACACTGCAGCTGAAGTTTCGTACTAAGCAAACAACCGTATTTGCTCTCGCTAGTGCTACGTGCACTTGATATTTGTTTATCAGCTTCGGTTCAAACGAAACAGACTATTGAAATTACTTGGCAAATTGCATTAGTTTGTGCTGAGTGCAGAGAACTTCATAATCGAACAAAAGTACGTCAATCGGTGCGGGATGTTCGATAGAAGCAATTAGAAATCCGTTTTTTCAGACATGAACATCGAGGCTTCCATGTTGTTTACATTCTAGTAAAGCAACCATTATGAAACGTCCCAATACATACCCGAAACCAATGTCAATTTGCTCAGCCCGAACTCATCTTTCGACAAATATCAACAAATACATATAAAAGGCATTATTTGCATGTTGGCCCTCAAGCGATAAATGCCTTTACTCGCTGTACACATCCACAAACGTCAGACACACACACACTTCCGTACTGCTTCTATCAGCATTTTGCAATTCTGTTGTATCGAAAGCTCTTTGTGTCGCGTAAAGTAGGCAAAAGCGCAAATAAATCGTGTCGAAAACATGATTGAATTGAAGTGATGGATGATCGAATGCAGCTATGCGGTGCACAGTGATAAGAATGGTTCCAATTTACTATGTGACTTGTGCCATCGGGTAACGGTGGCATGGTACTTCATATTCAATAATGTCAATAGAATAGTAAATTCACATTTACACTATTCGGAGGCAGGCAGAAAATCAGGACTGGTAACTTTACACTGGTACCATTTCCTATAGCAGCACCATACATTTTTACATATTATGTATTATTTTTTATGATATGATTTTTATAAATTCATGACGTTTGGCTAGATACATCACCTTAATTACCCTTCTGTCATAAGAAAGAATGTGGATTCAGGGTTGAAATTCAGGTCTTAATCTCAACAAATCGTCTAATTCATACTATTTTTAATTAAAAACAACGCAATGCAGCTGTTAAAAAATAATGATAAATAAAATTTTTCTTACGACAATACGGCACCATGCCGTAATAATAGATGAATAAATAAAAAAATAAAACTTACTTACTGACTTTACTTAAAACACTGACATCTGTTAATTTTAATACGTGAATGTAACATATCACTTAGTGTAATGAATCTTTGCTATGGAGTATAGAAACGGTTTGGGAGTCAATGAGTCATTTAAAAATAAAATGGACCGAAATTGAGCCAACAGAGGTCCTGCAACCGAATGATAAACCGAACCGAAGTTGATGCAATCAATGCATTTGTTACAACTTTTTGCTAACAAATCCTCGTTTTATAGAAAATATATTGAATTGGTAAGCTTGTCTGGCCGGTATTTGGAACATAAATTTAAAGGAAATCATCAATGGCATGATTTTGTCTCAAAAATACACCATAAAAACCATAATAACAGTACTCATTAGCTCGAAATTGCAGTTTCACCAGTATAGGAAGAATACTGTATAAACAGGTTAACAAAAATTAACCATACACTTGACTGGGACTGCATTTTTTTTTAGTATTTGTACGTATTATAATGCAATAAATGTCATTTCACCCTACAAAGCACTTCGCACGAGAACTGTTTGTTTACATTTTGTGACGTCAAATGATGCCCAACTATTTGTTAAACCCATTTTCATAGACTATCTACATTTCTCCAGAAACACTCTAAACAGGCAGAAACAGAGAGAAAGATTCTCGTTTACAGTGGCCGTGAATGTGATTGATTCAGAGAAAATGTAGTTTCTATTTAAATATTTCCACAGAAAATATAGTTGCAGCTATAGAAATTGGTCTCAGTGTGTTTTGTATTGTATTGTTATCTACAGCTTTGTTGGACTGATAGATCTCATCATATTCTCAGCATCAAAATAGTTTCCCGCATTTTGAATGTTGACAATAACTCACCAGACCGCTTTTATTGCAAACACATAACACATGACACAAAATCTATTTTGTTGTTTGGAAGAGAAAATAAAAATATATTAATATCTGCAAACATCACCTTCTTACCGTACTGGTACAACACGTGGCAACCGCTATGGAAACATTTGATGTGCAAGGAACGTTGATTGGAATTCTGAGAAATAGAATAAATCATATCCGTAAAGTGTAAGGGAAACTGTGTACCGGCTCGTTTTATTTTGCTTCATTTCAATCAAACGCTCAATACTTTATTAGTTTGCTGGGCACTTTCCAACGGCGTTCCGGTGCAGCGTTATGACTTTGTTGCATCTTGCCAGTGCTGCTGATGGTAGTACTAATTACTTTTATGGAAAACAAATTAATCTATCCACCAACCCCCGAAGGGGAGCATAAATATAGCTCATGTCCGATGCATCCGCATCGCGAATCGATTCGTCCCCGATCGGCAGCTACCTACCCTTAGGAAGTCTGATTAATTTGTGCGAGTCAGTTTTCGCATCCATGGATGCGGCTGGATCAAGCGATACCTTTTTAACATCTGCACCGGAGAACCAAGCGGATGAAAGCCGTACAGCCAGAGCCTAACTGGCTCTGGATAATCTGCACAAAAAAGAAATCAACTGACCTGGAAGCGAACGTACTGGGGACGCACATTCATCGCTCGGAACGGGGTATGGTGTCAATCTACTTGGACAGAATCATCAAACCTTTCATACACCGTTCATACTCTCATTGATCTATTCCTGGATCATTTATCCTTACGGGTACAGGTACAGGTAGAATGGTTTAATTTCGCATAAGGCTCGCCCAAGCAGCACGAGTAATACGATTTATTCACTGACCTGGCACAATGTAATCATTTTCCTGTAGGTTTTTTTTATTTGTTTCGCTCGACCTGTTCTATGGAATGGTCCTCTCCCAAAGGTCAGTGGTAAGCAGTTAATCCTTTTATGTTGCTTCACATCCTCGTGGCTTGTGTTGGTGGTAATCGTGCTGAGTGAAATTCCACACACTGGTGAACAAATTTGTCATTTTGTGGAACAAGAGGGATGCGAAAATGATGCGGGAAACCGAGGAACTCTATCGATAAAGACAGCAAGAAAAATCCACACGCTTTCCAGTGCTTGTCGTTAGATGTGATGAACTCTGAGAAAACACTCTCCCAACACATACACACACTGGCATCAATCGTTGGTGTGATCTTTTATCACACCTTTTGCACTAGGTATGATTGAATTACGATTGCTATCACGTATCACGTGCTGTAGGAACCGTACCGTACCGTCGACTCACCATCTCATTACGTATCCATGTCAGGAGCAGCATCATTTTTACTGTAAAACAAAAAGTTTTCTTATCCTTTCCAACCCGTTCCGTAAACATACGACGTGGATACGTGCGATATCCTGATCCCGGCATCGGCAGCAATGTGTTCTTCCGTCCTCCGGCTCCATTTTCTTTGGTGAACTTTTTCCCTTTGAACTCTTGCCCGGCCCAGCCCGGTGTGTGTGTGTTTATGCAGTTCGGTTCACAAAGTTCAGCCACTTTTGCTCCTGCAGGCAACGACAATCAGCGAACGCAACCTGAAACCTGAAGAGGGCGATAAAAGTGGTGCAAGAAATGCTTGCTCCTGTTCCTACGCGTTGTTGGGCGCCCTCGGGAAGCGATAAACACTGTCAGTAGCAACGAGTAGGTGCCCGGGTGTAAGGCGGTTTTGTGTGTACTTTGATCCGTTGGGGTTGTACATCCCCGGGCTCAAGTTGCCCGGTTGCGCGTTATTTGCTTGCGAGCTCGTCTGCCACGTCGTTAGATGCTTTTGTCGCTAACCCTTAAACCACGCTGGAAAAAGGTTGCGCTTTGTATTGGTACAGCAAACACGCATACACACACCTGTTGAAGGATCGCTAAGCGAGTGAAAGATTGGCACAAGATTTCGGTACAGGACACGCTTAATCCTATAATCGTCATTTCGCTTTTCTTCGCCGTGCTGTCGGTCAGACGATCTACTAGTATAAGCTTACAGTCATGAGGTTACTGCTGAAGTCAAATAGTGCACACACAAGCAAGGAATCGTAATATCCTTATTCTAGCTATTTACATTATTAAGACACTAAAAGAAATGGTAATCAAAGACTCCCAGATAACATTCTTCCGTAGCCCAAGTTAGCACACGAACAGCAATCGGTGTATGACGCTGCTAATGACGCAGACAAATAGAAATCGAAAGACAAGACAAATACACCGTTACGCCATTAATTAGATCCTGCTGGCGTAGCAAATTCACAATTTTACGACAATTCTTCGCTCGTGTGGCTTTGACTCTTGCTCGCTCTCGCTCTCCCTGAACAAGAGAAACATTCCAATTCCGGTGTTGGTGTTTCCAATTCGCAATCGTAAATGTTTAAGTGCCAAAAAAAAAAAGAGTGCCACGTACCACGTTGCTACCGACTAGGGACCGACGTTTGCTCTCCTCGATTCCTGCTTGCCTAATGAATTCAATTAGACCGGTTCGCTGTAAAAGCTAAAGCGTTCGCTTCCGAGATTGTGCGCTTCCCGGCTGCCGTTCCATTATTGGTACAGCAAATATATGCTATGAGTGGTATGAGGCTAGTGCCACACTGAGAAGAAATGGAATTTGGGAAAGATTTTCGAACCCATGTGCGTACGTAAATTTTGTGCACGAGCACGAGGCAAATGGATGTGAAAAGCGGAAAAACAGAATACAATTGTACCGTAAAATTGAAGGCAAAACGATATCGTTGACACCGTCCGTGTGAAGGCGGTACAATACGTTTGAGTAGTATTTAAAACTTTTTATGTGCATACTTTCAAAGTCAAGTAGTTAGTTAAGCACTATACGAATTGATACAACTTTATCATTGCTATGCTTAGGAAGTGGAGCTTTTTTAAGTTTTTAAAATGCTTTTCAAAGCCCACTGTTTTCTTCATCAGAATTTTATATTATCTTACCAGTTATAAGTAAATAACACCTTAGCTTCATGATCAAAGTTCAATTTGAGCTATGTCGATAAGTATCATCAGGTGTAGTCGTTGTTGAAAGTATTTCAAGACACAATTTTCATGGAGAAATAATAGTTTTTAATCATGCCAGAACATTCTTTGTAATATTTCTACCAATGATCAAATATTCGTTAACATTTGATTAAATATATGGCAGCTACTGTTATGCTATTGACACAAGTTTTTGATGCTATTATGAATGCACCACTTTCTGTGAATTAGAAAAAAATCAATAACAATTTCAGAAATATATATTTCTGAAATTTATGGTGGAATCTATTTTGAATATACCTAATTTACATAAATATAATTCACCGGAAAAAATTCACAAATGTTTTCTGGTTCTTTGACACTACTTTGTGGTTTTGAGCTCCCATTTTTGCCATGCTTAACTTGATTCATTTATTTATTTACTTGAATATTCTAGTTTTTTTGTCCGGTACTTATTGGCCCCGCAAGATGACGTTATTGTTTTTCTTGCCAAAGATTCACTTATAGCACGTGCGGGCGAATTAAAGTCTACATCTGCATACACTAAGTCAATGCTACTTACAATAGCCAATATCCAAACATGCTTGTTTCAAAGCTAGACTAGACTATTCAAAAAAGGATTTTAAAGACATCGGATCGCTGAACTCGTTGGTTCAAGAGAACACGATTAACGCACATTTCTCGACACAGATGTTGACAAAGTTAGCATTATTCAAGAGTTATTCCTTGATGATGCAAAAACAAAAAAATACAGTTTAGATCAAGTAGATCTAACACAAATGGTTTCCGAAACTTCAGTTGATAAGCAATTTCTAAGCCTAGTTTACTTCAATGCATAAAAAATGGCCATACAAATAACCGATGGTACCCGTTTTCAATTTTCCATTGCAGATATAACCCTAAAGGACACATTGGAATGATTAAACGATTAGCTAATGTCAGCGCACTCAGCAAATTGCATTCGTATCCAGATACGGGTAAGTGTTTCCATCGCTATCCGACATCTTGCGACGCCACCACCATCTTTGTGGACCAATGTTTTTCCAATATATCAACTGCACGTTCTCCTCACCAACAGGCACGAGCCATTTGCTATGGCAAGCAGAGTACCGCACGCGAACGAAATGTCTCCAACGGTACAAACAGAAGCGGACATCGAGTTGGCAGTAGCAGTGAAAGTAGCTGAAGAAGAAGCGGACGAAGCGGTGCCGGAAGATCGCCAGCGAGATCGTAAGTTACCGGGTGTCTGCCAGTTATCGCACGGTAACAACGTTACGATAGTCATCGATGCGGAATGTCCCAATGTTGCCAACGATAGTGGCACCGGGAACAGCAGCAGCAACAGCAGCAACCGCAACAACAACAGTGCTAGTATGAAATGTCTCAATTTTTCCACATCGTCCCCATCAGTCAAGGGTTGCATATCGCCGACGAACGCCGTGACGGGAACGGTCGGGACGCAGGACAGTGGTCAAGCGCCGCCATCCACATTAGATAGTGCAAAGTGTAATCAATTCGTCAATCATAGCTTTAGCTGCAGGGAGATGGGCACCAGCGGTTCCGTGGTGGTTAGCGAAGGTGCCGCGCCGCAACCGGAGCGGATGGAGCTGGCCCGGGGCTTTGCGGATGTGGTGCGTGTGTCAACGAGCGTTCCGCAGCCCGTAACTATTCGGACCGAGCCGGGCACGACGACAGGTACTAGCTTCCATTACGCGACAGCAGCGGCCGTGGCGGCTGTAGCGATGACCGCGGCAGCAGCAGCGGCTGCCGCCGTTTCCTCCAGCAGTAAACCATCCCACTGTAGTTCCGCATCCGGTGACGGTATCCCTTTGCCACCATCCATCGGTGAACCGATGGCGCCTGCCAGCCCTGTCGGTGATCCCGTGCATTACCATCCCACGATAACCATCGGCGACGAGAACGTTGACGCAACTACTATCGCTTCTACAACTAACCCTAACCGTACTAACCCAACCGTGCATGATGTGTGCGAAGATGTGGACCCCACTACCACCAAACCCTGTGATAAAGACCACCACCACCACCACCACCATTACCATCATCATTCTAATCCAACTACCGTTGTTATGCCTTTCGTGTCCACTAACGTGCCGCTCGATGCAGATCGATGCGACGAAACGACCAGCGTCCCATCATCCGTCGGCAACCAATACCATCATCCCTTCGTAACCACTACTACTACTACCACCGGTGCTACCAGTGTTACCATTTCCAACGCCATGCCCATCACTAACACGGTACCGGGAAGGTCCAGCAAACCGCCGCTCCATAGCTACCAGCACCACTATCAAAGCTATCATCACCACCAGCAGTTTTCCACCGACGTTGGAGCTGCTGGTGGTGGTGTTGGTGGTGGTGGTGGTGGCGGTACTGGGACAATGGTAGCGGGCGGGGGAACGTATCGGTCGCATAGTGCACGCTTTATGACGCAGCACATTAAAATCCTTCCCAAAACTCAATCCCTCGATTTGGCAGATAATGACGATATGCTGGAAGCGTCCAATCGTTCCGAATCGCAGCTCGAGATTAGTGCGGCCGGTATTGTGCCGCCCGGGTTGAAAGGGCGCGTACTGCCCAAGCTGCAAACGCTCGACCAAACGAACCGGCCAATCTATCCGAACGTGCCGTACAGCCCGTACAACAGCCCGTACGGTAGCCCACGGAGTGGCCGTCGACGAACGCCGTTGCGCGAATCGAGGCGCGTTTCGATCGAGCAGTCGGGCAGTTTTCTGCAGCTGAACCAGTACAAGCTGTTGGATCAGATCGGGCAGGTGAGTTATTAACCGTAGTCATGGTAGGGATATTAGGCCTTTTTTGAACGGGAAGCATCGTTCTTGTGACCAGCATTCTGGCAGTTTGAACTACTCAAATTTTCTGACTATACACTCGTTGGAAATAAGTATATGGACTCTTTCGATTATTTGTAATATTTTCTTCTTCAGTGAGAAGTCTTGGCCTGTTATTCTTGACTTTCCTTGACTTCGTTTTTCCCGAAGTTGGATAGACAGGCTTTTGTATGGGAATACGCAACATCTTACACTAAATTTTAAAAGTATTTAAGTCCTTAGTGAACTACAATTACATTTGTCAAATAATCTATCTCAAAATAGTACAACGAAACAAACGATTACCAGGTTTCTTTGCTAGCACAAAGTGGAGCTCTTTATATCGATTGAGGTAAAAGAATCCTCAAACGGTTAATAGGTTTGTAACAATCTTTTTCATAAAAATTGTTGATTAAAGTATTAAAATTTTAAGGAAAAAAGCAGGAAAAAACTATTTGAAACAAATATCTTCTTTCTTGGCCTAACGACCTCTTAGGTCATGCCTGTCATTTCTGGCTTACTAGACATGTTGTTACCGCATAGTTGGATAGTCAGTCCTCACTATGGGGGAACGGTCCAGATGAGACTTGAACCCCGGTCCTGCCGTGTGCCGCTATCGCACCGGTGCCGCTATCGCATCTACTATCGGGCCGCCAAAATATCGTTTCATTTGTTTAAAAAAATATGGTAAATAGAGCTTTGCTCAGCTCTAGCTTAGGTTAGGTACCAGACCAAGACATTTGAGGACAAATCTTTCTTGAGTTTGATGTATTAAAAATAAGAGTTAACGAATGATATGAGTTAAAAGAAAAAGAAATTGTTGCCTAGAACGCTTCAGTACAACAACTTACAATAAACACATGAAACTTAAGTAAAAAAAAGCTTAACGATCTTCAAATCATATTTAGAGAAGGAGATAATAAACTTGTCTTATCGGATGGACCATTTTGGGAGTGCATTTTCACACTTTTTCTAATGATTAAGGTATGAAAGGAGCGAAAATTTTCCCTCTAACTGTTGAAGCTCAAACAAATGCCTTAAAGTCTCTAAAAAAGTTGCATTGTGTTATCTAAAGCTCTTTGGCAATATTTTTAGCAATGGAAAATCGTCAAATTTATACAGACAAATAGACAAGTCATAGACAAACTAAACAATGTATGCAACAGAAAACTACATCCGGGACATACTTATCAACATAATGAAGAAGATTTCCTAGAAGACTCTCCAACTTAGTGTATTTAAGACCGCTTGGCCGTCTCTTCTTTAACGCTCCTATTAACTACTGATCAAATAACAGAAAGAAGTCCGTACACTAATTAGTAGATACGATACAAGTTAAAAAGTTTGCGAGTCTTCATACTCAGTTTAACTAGATTGTTTGATAAATAGTTTCCATGAGCCAACGCAATCGAAAAGAAAAAGGAAAATCTACTCGTTTTCTCTCTCCGCTCTAACTCTAATGACACCCAATAGCTCGCTAGCCCGATCGGTACGAAACGATAACTTTCCCGAGTGTAAGTGCCCATCGTGGGTGTGTATGGATGTACCACTTACCATAGATTACGCTCCATTTCACGACAGGCAAATTAGATTTCGCCGTAATGCAACAGAATAGCAGATTTGCACAACTTGATTACTACAGAGCCCCCCTCCACGTTTGTTCCGCTTCCGCAGGGTTCGTACGGTTTGGTGAAGTTGGCATACTCCGAGGAAGACTCCACACACTACGCGATGAAAATCTTGTCCAAACGAAAGCTGCTCCGAAAGGCGGGCCTGATGCGCCGGGGACCGAAGCGTGGTACGTCTCCACTGGATCGGGTGTACCGGGAGATTGCCGTGCTGAAGAAGGTAAGCGAAACTTGACATCAAGAAACTGACCGGATGGACGTTCTCTCCTGAGGACTTGTGTGGGTTGATTTTGAATCTTGTCCCGGTTTTTTTTTTTCCTAATCCATCCCACAAAGCTGGATCATCCGAATGTGGTGAAGCTGGTGGAGGTGCTGGACGACCCGCTGGAGGATTCGCTCTATCTAGTCTTCGAGTTGGTGCAACAGGGCGAAGTGTTGAGCATACCGACCGACACACCCCTGAGCGAGGAACGTGCCTGGAATGTGTTTCGGGACGTGCTGCTGGGCGTCGAATATCGTAAGTAATGTGTTTTTCTGTCTACGGTCCCTCAGGGCACCATCGTGTGGGATCGATGTTACCGCCAAGGGTTCACGGGGATAATATCCATTGACCGCCGTGTGTCAAACGCGGTGGTGGTGTTGGTGATTGATTCGCTTTGTGTTTGTGCCACGGAGACGCTAAATCACGCACGGAAAACAATCAACACTGAGAGTATCCGATTATCCCGCTTAATTGGAGCACCCGCTGGGGCTGGGGCTGTATCAGTCCGGTCCGGGTCTCATTCCGGGTTTGCTTGTCTGCTCGTAAACAAACGTTATTGGGTTTTCAAGTTTTGTTCTCTCCTGCAGTACACTATCAGCGCATCATCCACGGGGACCTGAAGCCGGCCAACTTGCTGCTGTCCGATTCGGGCAGTGTGAAAGTGGCCGATCTTGGCGTGTGCAACGAGTTTCTCGGCGAGGATGCCGCAATGAACAACGGGTCAACGGCAGGGACACCAGCATTCCGTGCGCCCGAAACGCTACTACCCGGGCAACACTTTTACAACGGCAAGGCGGCCGACATTTGGGCGCTTGGGGCCACACTGTTCTCGCTGGTGCACGGCAACGTCCCGTTCATTGCCACCTCGGTTCCGGGTGTGTACGAGAAGATAAAGAACGACCCACTAGAGTATCCGGCGACCAGTAGCAGCATCAGCGAGGAGCTACGTGATCTGATCAGCCGTATGCTGGACAAGGATCCGCAGCAACGAATCACGCTGCCCCAGATCAAGGAGCACGACTGGCTTACCAAGCACGGCAGTGTGCGGCTTCCGAGCGAGGAAGAAAACTGTCGGTTGGTGCAGATCAACGACGAGGATATGAACAGTGTGGTCAAGAGCATACCGAAGCTGGACACGCTAATACTCATCAAGACGATGCTGAAGAAGCACTCGTTCCAGAACCCATTCACCAAAGGCATATCGGGCCGGGCACCGCAGGCAGGCGGATCGCGGCTAGAGCGGGTCTGTCGCTCGGGACGTTCCAACTCGGCGCCCGGGGATTATCACACCTCCGAACGGTATGTCGCACGGTTTACCGGTTATCACGCACATGTAGTTATTTGAGCATGCTTTTCTTCCTGTTTCCCAGCCGCGGTTCTGTCGCTCGGGACGTTCCAACTCGGCGCCCGGGGATTATCACACCTCCGAACGGTATGTCGCACGGTTTACCGGTTATCACGCACATGTAGTTATTTGAGCATGCTTTTCTTCCTGTTTCCCAGCCAACCTTCCAACGAGTCACTGCTACCGTCAGTGACGGAAGGGGTGACGAGTCCGCTGGGCAGCCCGGATCCTACCACCGGCAGTCTCATCTCGGAGCTGGACAGCCTCACGCTACGGTCGGACATGTCCAATGCATCGTCCAGTACCGACAACGATACGACCACTACCACTACGGTAAAAATTATCACCACACCGCCAGAGTAGCCGTTTGCCGTAGACACAATGTAGGCACAAGTGCGCTTCGTAGCTACGCCGGTTGCCCTTCGCAACCTGGCACGTTTGCATCTTCAGTACATGCTTGACACTAGAGTTTGATAGCATTTGATAAGCAAAACACACGCTCAAACAAACAAAAAATCGTTACACTAGTGCGAGTTTTACCATTCCCGCTCATACTAACCACAAACATCTTTTCTACTTTCAATCTCTTTCCCGTTTTTTCTCTCTCTTTCTCTCACTTTCTCTCTCTCTTTACTATTTTATTGTTATTTTTTTGTTTGTTACTCAAAATCGCATCGTTCTGGTTCGATTTTGCTTTATAATAAATATTCCCCCTATTTCTAGTCCCTACTAAGCACCTCCTACTTTGAAGTACTGCTTTAGCTTTACTTGCCAATACTTTCAGCTGCGCCAACCGCAACGCCCGAGGCCATCATCATCGTCCGTACGATGATCGTGGAGGGTTTTGGAAGCAACGTACGTAGTGATGCCAAACACACACACACACAAATACTAATAGCGAAGTAGCACGGAATTGGAAAGGAGTATTTTGACAGCTAGAGCGAATGATACTGTCAATTTGACAACTACTTAACAAAGTTGAGATAGTAGTAGTAGGCAACGCGTTAATACGCTTGGGTAAACGTAGCAGAATGGTTGTAAACCATTGCCTAAGCAAATCACAATTATTGGGCCAAACGTAGACCAGAAAAGGAAGCGACAGGAAGCAATTGGGGGTTGGGGTTTGGTCCGGGTTTTAAACAACGGAACGCCACAAGCGCGTGCACAAAAAATGAAGGGAACAAACACGATCGGTTAAAGCTAGTAATAGTGCTGTAACGCTGTGTAACCACTGTGCAATAGGCGAAACCCCAAAAAAGAGCACACATTCCCGGCGGGGTTGTTTTTTGTTTATTAAGTGCGCGAGAGTTGGGATAGTTAATTACTTTTAAGAGATCCAGTTCATACTATAACACAACAAAAAACATGTTTCTATTCGCTGTAAACAGCACAAGTCATCAGAGTTACTATATGATTAGTCCTAGCGTCTCTTTCTCACAAATGATTATTATGAAACACTGTTGATAGATCCTTCCCGATGATATTGTTGGCTGCTGTAGGACTATGTCTAGAATCGTTTTAACACGTCTACAAGATTTTGTTTGAACCGTTCAACTACTCTATCTACTGTTTACTATACTAATATGTCATGTCAAGCATTTGAAGACGCGCTCCATGCAACGTGCTGGAGCGTGAATGTCTTACATTCAGAATTGAATACGCTTTAATATGGTAAGAAAGATTCGTCTCATTATGAGCTCACTACTGTTAATACTGACGCGGAACCGGCGGTGTACAGTAATCGGTTGTTACACGCATGAGAGTGAACAGGACGACAGGCAGACAAATTACAAATTTGTCCCGATTTTTACAAATTGAACCGTAGCGAATTTAACCCGCCACACATCTTCAGGACCCTTGCCTGAAGATACACCTAGTTTGACAGTTTGAATGATAGATCTGACCAATGCATTATATTGTAGCGGATAGTAAAGCGGATAGCATTTTAATTACACAATTCAGACGAGTTTCCTCCAAAGAAACGGGTTTTAGTGTTAATACTTTAGTTTCCTTTTTTTTTTAATTTTGTGTGTTAATAAACCGGTTAATTAAGGTGAACGTGATGGCATGATGATGTGATGATCATGGGTCGAAGCACACGATCAGTCCCGCAAAACTGTGGATGTGTCCAGAGCAATACACTATTAGCAAACTAGAGAGAGAGAGAGAGAGAGCGTAGGGTAAGCAGTAACACAATTGTAAAGCACAAAAAGTCAACTAGAATGTGAACTACCAATTTCATGCACACTCTTTGGTGACACACCATTTCTTACTCGTGTTGTTCGTCTTCGTTCAGTAGATGCCCCTTTTCCAGGCGCTGGAGCACTAGTTTTTCAAACTTGTATCTTTTTTGGATTCTATTACCGTTCTTCTTGCTGTTCCTCTATACTACGGTATGTGTACAGCTAAGGCTGCACAACCATAACAACCATCATTCCAACGTGCGGGGGACATCCGGGCATCTCGCATTGGTTTCGGGGAAAAAATACCCTCCTCCACGGAAAGTGATTACAATACAACGAGAACCAATTTTTTATTTGTTGTTCTAATTCACGGAAAGCAAAAGTTTAGATTAAAAACAACATTTAGGTGAAACGCGTAGAAGATGGAAAAAAGGGTACCAGTTTTTTTAAAAACCGTTGTTGCATCAATCGAGCACTGCGCGAAGGAATAAGCAAGCAAGCATTTAGTACGAAGTGCAATGTGCAACGCAAAGAAAAACAAACATTTGTTCGCATTGCATTTGTAAACTAGAGTCAGTGTACCTTTCTGGCAACGGGAGGAAAAACAAAATGGAAGCGTGGTAGTAGTAATTGTTTGATACAATTTTATCGTATCACGGCAAACGCTCGACATCAACACAGCAACGCCCCGATGGGCGAGCCTGGTGGTTTACAGTTTATTTGTAAAACAATGTGAAGGTGGAAACGTATAGCAATTGTTTGACTAGCAAAAACAAAAAAAAAAACAAAACAAAACATGCATTGGATATAATATTTTTCTCATTCGTCACAATGTTGTTAATAATAAATAGTAAACAAAACACTAAAATAGCACCCATTTAATACTACACCAAACCAGTGTGGCTCGACGAGGAGCTCGGCATAGTTGCAATTTTATATCTCGCTCTTTTAAAACAACTCACCTTACTATTGAAGCATATCATTAACACGAGCTACGAGCTATGAAAGTCACACACACAAAAGCGCGCGCGCGCACACACAGATTAACATACTGGTAACGAGAGTACACAAAAGGGAAGACAGTAAAGGGTACCGCGTAATAAGTCGTATCGGTTGATATAAAATAAAAGACGTTTACAACAAATTACAGCTCTACGCGGGTTAAGAGAAGATCGGTACAACCCCCACTGGTGATGAAACAGGCATGCAATGCAATGATGTTACAACATTCACGGACACACATTAACAGAACATTATACAAAAAATAAACACAACCATACAGTGCCTCGAACGGAAATCCGGACACCACAGGTGTCCATGGGAAACATTGTTGGATGATTTTGCGAATTGATTTTCTTAACCTTAACCTTAACCTGGACAATGATAATTCTTTCTTTACACTTACTAATCATTTTCCCAAAAAAAACTGATCTAGTAGCCAAACCGCGACATCATCTGTCAATCCAACATCCCGGTCCCAATCTTTCCTTTTTATGGACTGCCTAGCAGGACTTTACGGGTGGAGTCGTCCGGTATCATTCTCATGAGATGATCAGCCCACCAGTGAGATCACTGTACTCGCAGTAGAGCGCGTCTTTGCAGCTGCTTCTGCATTGTTCTTCCACACACATAGGGGCCCAAAACTCCTTCTGAGGTTTTCGTCAGTTTAGGATGTTCCAGATTCAACCGTTACGAGATAGGTATTTTGAGTTTAAAAGTTTTTTTTCCAGACTTGCGCTTAACTCAACTCATCTATGTTGTTATCGTAACTGACTTTTGTCCCCAGATAGGGTAGATGTACCCCCAGATGTATAGATTATTGCGGATCGGTGTAATTTGCTCCGGATTCCCGGCTAGAAACTCCTTCAACTTGAACAACAAAGCTCTTCTCGTGACAGGGAAACCACGATCCTGCATAACGCACAACCACAGTCAGCAATTTTCTTTGCATTTTTCTACCGATAACACAGACTGTGGACACAGTTCTTCTTCTTTCTTTCTTGGTCTAACGATCTCTTAACTCATGCATGCCATTTCTGGCTTACAAGACTTATTGTTACCGCATAGTTGGATAGTCAGTCCTCACGATGGGGGAACGGCCCATATGAGACTTGAACCCCGGTCCTGCCGTGTGAAGATCGGCGCCGCTGTCGCATCTGCCACCGAGCCTCAGTTCGGACTGGTTTAAAAAATGGTCGCTTATCCTATAACGGATGGTTGCCATCAGAACCCGGAACTCTTTGTTAATCGCGTACAAAATCTTCCCACCATCGATAGACTCGTAATGCTTTCGTGATGCTTGTTTTCGTCGATGAGTCAACAAGTTCTACAAAAGAAATTCGTGTTGTTTAGAAATGAACTCTGCACATCGCATTTCGTATGTCTTACATACCTTGTATAAACTGGCACAATTTAGGCGTTTTATTTTGAAATAAAAACAGAAACCAAATTTTAATCACTGCACAAAGGTGTAAACATTTTCACTATAGCCAAAAGTGTCAATCGTACTTCATTCGTACTTCGAAGACGATATGGTTATATTCAAAAAATGCACTTTTACGATAAAATAAGGGTATATTTTACTATGAAATCGTAAAATAACTTATAATTAACGTCTTAGTGAAGTTTTGTTAAAAGAAACTATGATAATATGCTTTTAATAGTGAAGTTCTTAGCAAAATGTTAAGAATTAACTAGATTATTAGACATTTTGAAGGCTATAACATGGAAAAAATTGTCCACAAGCGTTCAAAACATGTTATAAATTGATGTCAAACATGTTTTCAAACGTGTAGAAGTGATTTACATTGTTTTAAATGGAAAATTATAACCGTTATAGCCATAATTGGTACATCCTCCACCCTTGGGGAAGTTTTGGACGACTTCCAAGGTCACCCCCAGCGTACATCAGTGTTTAGTAAGCACTAACTCGAGGTTTTTGTGCTGCCAGATGGATCCATTGGCAAGCATCTATAAAGGACCCTAGATAACATCAACCCAATTACGTCTATGTCTGCATTGACCTATACAAAATGGTTCCCACAGTTACACTTAATCGCCAGAAAATACATATAGTATTGAGCGTTTTGCAAAGTGATCCTAATAGCTAATATTACAAAACATTTACCCTGTATAAATCATTTAAAGCTAATTTCTCATCATTGTCCTACCATAAGGTTAAGACGTCGTCCACCAACGATTTCTGTGTGAGGCACTGTACACATGCACGGAATGAAAATAAAAATGAGATAAAATATCGAAACGGGGAGCTCACTAAAACGACAGGCTCGTAAAATTTTTTATATAAATCTTTTCCTATTGCAAAACAAAACAATACACACATTTAAAATGGCACAAAACAGAGGAGAGAAAAAAAGCAAACCTTGCCAAAACAGAAACGGAAGTCACAACAATATTCCATTGTACGAGTACGCACACATTACAGACAATTATTAAACTATTTATAATGCCTCTTGTCTCGTCGTTTTCTAGATAATACGGTGGGTGTACACACCGCACCGGGGCACTGTTTGCGGAGCAAAATTTTAACAGCTAGTTGGCCATTCCTTAAACGCTTTCGAAACATTTGACAATTTCTACCTTTAACTACCTTAGCGCACGGCAGCGAAACTGTACTGAAACCTACTTACAGCGCTATATGCACACATTTTTTATATACTACTGCACCTATATACATACATATATATGTATAAAACTCTCTAAACGTATTAATCGCACACGCTCAAGCAAACGGCGCACACTTTGAAAAGTCTATTTTTCCACTTTACTCAGAGATTCTTAAGGCTAGCGGTTAAGAGATATCATCGCGTTCTAAGCTCGTCAGTTTAATGATGATGATAATGATGATGATAGAAAGTAAATAGCAATAGCGGACACCTCTTAATAGGTGGCAGAAGTAGCAGCAGCAGCGTTTTTCCCTGTCCCTGCTGAGTGCAATGTAGGTTTGTGCCAGGTGTGTATCGAGAACCCCCCCGTTTCTTATGCGTTCTAACCAGACAATCACGTCGGATTACGGTTTTTTTTGCTGCTTCTTCGAAGCATTTCCGTTTGCCACTGATGAGAACTTTAAAGCTTTTGTCCACAAAAGCTTGATGTTTTGGTTCAGTGTCTATTTAAAACCCGAACAGTTTGCCGAACCGGTTAGGGTTCAAATTAACGTCCTAGTCACATGGCGCGTGTACTCGCTCTCACGTGTCACTATGCACTGTGTTTTGTGTTTGAACTGCGACACATTTGGCGCAATACCGGGACACTTCTTTCCTCTTTTAAGTGTGAGCTTTGATGCCAGTTAGCAGCAGCGAGACGGGAGAAATGATATGAAAGAAGGAAAAAAAAGATGATAAATTTACAGATTTTAAATCGCTCTCGCGTATAGATCCAAACAAAAAAGCAGAACCAACTTCCCTCTATTTCCTAGCTAAGTACTAAAAAATAAAACTAAAAGGAAAACAAAACAAAACAACAAAAAAAGATATACAATCGAATCATGCAAGAAAATGATATATACATATATTAGATTCTACAAAGCCTGACATGTGTTAAGATTGATCCAAATAAAAATACATTCGTTTTTTTCTATTTTAAACTGTTGTTCGTTGTTTTTATTTTGCTACACGATACATTAAAATCGGAAGATGTAAAAAAACAACATTAACGACTAAGATGGTTGTGTTTTGGTTTAAAAATATCCGAAATGCTTAATGCTTAAAGCGTGCACGGCATTAGTTTTAATGCGTGTGCGTGTGTCACCGCACCACCTCGGTTCTCCCTATTTGGCTCGTTGCGTTCTCTCATCACAGGACACTCGTGTCCGGCTACCCGTCGAGAGACTTCTCACGGACAGGGTATGTGAGTGTACGCCTTCGATCGCACCGAACAATTAGGTTCGTCATTGTTGGCTGTTTCGCGTTCAGGTTGTCCTTGTGGAAATGTGCCTTACCCTACCATACCGGATGGACGCGAACATGGAACGAGAATTCGCGGAATTGCGTCGATCGTGTGCACTCCTGTTTATCATGATCGGTCAGCGATCGGTCGATCCCAAACAGTCATAGCAGCAAGTCCGATGTTCGGAACTACCGTGCTGTCTGTCTCTCTGCTTTGTGCTTCAGCCAAGATTTTCGAACACGTTCTCCTTTCATCTACTTGTCCTTGTCTGTCTAATTATATCTTCCCTCATCTGCTAGGCTTTATGCCAACACGTACTTCCACGTCTACCCTCATGTCCCTTGTTTCGTCAGTGTTTGTGAACATATCCTGTGGCCGTCAAGTGGATGCTGTCTATACTGACTTTAAAGTAGCTTTTGACAGTATTCCTATTGACCTTTTACTCGCTATACTAGATAGACTCGGCCTGGGGAGTCCTATTCTGTCTTGGTTAAGTTCATATCTCCATGGTAGAACGTATCCAGTCAGAATTCAGGACTCCTTTTCTGGTCTTATCGTTGGATCGTCAGGCGTTCCCAAGGGTAGTGTTTTGAGCCCCATGTTATTCCTGTTATTTGTGAATGACTGTGTTAATGTGCTTCCCTCTTATGGTGTCCTCATGTATGTCCTCATGAAGCTAGGTTAGAGCGTATCCAGCGCAAGTTCACGAGACTTGCAACTCGGCGGTTCCTTTCGGGTTTCCTCGAGGCGACTGTTCGTTCCTACCCCTATCGCTGTCGCTTACTAGGCCTTGATTCCATCCAAACCCGTCTTTCAAACTTTCAATCGTCCTTTATTGCAGCACTTCTATCCAATTCCATTGATGGCCCTTCTCTACTCTCCTCTATCTCTCTTTACGCACCTTCCCGTCACCTGCGTATGAGACCCGCTCTCCATATCCCAACAAGGCTTACGAGTTACGGCCAGAATTATCCTCTCCTTAGAGCGCAAGTAGCATTTAATAACTCCCGTAGTCACTTTTTCGTTCCCGTCGCCGTGCTTCCTCCTCCCTATCCTTTCCTTAAGTTAGTTGTAAGATAAATTGTTTAGCCTTTAAGGCAGACTATTATTAATAAATAAATAAGTCGATCTCAAACAGTCACAGCAGCAAGTCGATCTCAGACCAAATAAAGCCAAAGCCAAAATAAAGACATTTAAGATAGCGAAATTGGTTTGTGTTATAAACTCGATGCAACATCCAAAAGTATATAATATATAACCCAAAACCGCTTTAGAGAGAAGAGATGTGATAGGCGCCTAGGTTGCGAAACAGAAACGAACGTATCATTCAACTATGAGTAACACGAATACTTGCTTACTTTTGTATTCCATACAATAACGTTTATTTCTAAAACAATAAATTAGATTTTTAAACAGTGAACAGATAAAATAATAACGACAACAGTGCGATACGTCCTTTCGGGCTAACGGTCGGGAGAGAAGTCGCTATCTCTCATGGGAGCATCCTGTGTGTTGGTGCTCACGTCATCAAGGTGACCAGCGACTGTCACTTGAGAGTGGCACATAAAGCGGGGTTCACACAGGCTCCCAACATCCCTCCTTCTTTAAAACCTCCTGTACGGTGCCATCCACTGGGGCGATCTTCGAACCCGCGAAGATCGGCGTAGAGGTTGTACAGGTGAAGGCGATCCGCTGTCAGCTGTTTCAAACCCTGGCGAGGTTGGTGACAAGAACACTGCTGGGGACAACTGCACATGTGACGATGACTTAGCAGACGATAAAGACGATGATGTTGAAGATGATGACGTTGGAGACGATGACGTTGAAGATGATGACGTTGAAGACGATGACGTTGAAATCGGCGCAGACGATGATGACGAAGACGACGAAGATGGAGACGATGAAGACATACAATCTTTGGTAACATTTATCACTTCGTGTTGTTGACTAGTATTTGGACCTTCGACTGGATTATGGACTTGCTCAACCATGTTCCATGCATCATACAACACACTCAAAGGCAGCGACCTCTTTGAAGTATGCCAATCAACAACAGAAACAGTAGCACCCCCTGGTGGACAAAGCTGGAAACTTCGCAAAATTGATCGCAAGCTCACATGTGAGCATTTTGTGAGCCAAATTCATACACAAAGGCTCACAAATCCGGGTTTTGACAGCTCCGGTGCCACTGGTGAATTGAGTCTCATGTATATATGTGTGTGGTGTAAAGAAAGTTCCATACAGATTTTTTTTTCAAACAATTTTTAGTTTTAACCAGCGATTTTTTTACAGTGCGGCGTTTTAAAACTGCATACAGTGCCATCTGGCGGGTCGTAAGGTTTCTGCATTTAGACGTCAGAAGGCAGTCGTTTCGGTGGTCGAAAGGAATGCCTTCCGCCTTCGTTGTAACTAATTTTGCGTACCGGGTGCCCTTTCGATGTTCGAACTTTGAATCTAATCGAGGTTCGTAAATATTCCCTGATCTTATTTATATCAATCAAGGTACCTAAATATTTCCTAATCTTATTATAACGGCTCCTAACGGCTGTGCTGCTCTTGTAACGGTTTCTGTAACGCCTAAATGTCATTGACCAATTTGTTCACCAAACATTTCGACCAAACACAGCGATAGAAACTCGTACTGGATACACGCACTTCTTACCGCTCCTAGACTCATCGTCAATAAGTCTGTGTTATCAACCCCTCGTATTTTGAGTTAGTGCTGTTACCCTTTCGGTCTGTGCCCGCGCGAACGTTATATAATTATGTTGTTGATGTTTTTATTCTCGAACAAACATCACTCTTTCGAGTCCAGCTTAAGACTAACATATTCAAATTAATTTATTCTAATTGACGCTATCCCTACCTGGCCCTAGCTGTAACCCTAACCGGTGAACACGTGAGGGCGGCATCCGATGACGTGCGGCATTGTCCGGTATCCGAAGCGCTGTCTGGCATCCGAAGCGCTGTCTGTCATCTGATGCGCTGTCTGGCGTTTGTGCTTACGCGTGGCGTGTCGCGCAGCTTAGTCGGTCAGCGTAACTCCTCGGGGGGGTAAAAAAAGCGTGTCCTCATGCGTTCAAACTTCCCACGGGATCATCTGCACTACGATGTCTTCGTGGCTCATTCTGGGTGCGATGTTTCCTTTTTCCCACTTGGGATAAAATAGCTGAGACGAGACGACTGAAATAGACATAGGCAAATATGATCATGATTATAGATACCGCGGTGGAAAGTCCAATTCCACTTAACAGGCTCCAATTCCACGTAACGTTTTTGTACTGTTCCAAATAGATGTGTTCGATGTGTTTGCGATTCGTCAATGTTCTATTGTCCAGAGACGCCAACGGTGTTTCTACAACTTTGCGATGAATAGCGATGTTAAATGTCGTTCCTGATACTGAAGGGCTTTTTACATAAATTTCCTTTGATGTAAAATTCTTGTCTTGGAATTGTATGGTACAATTTGAAAACGCGAGTAAAAAATTTCCTGTCAGTATTCTATCAATCGGGCCGCAATCGGTTTTGATGAGCTCTTCATCTGCGTTTTCAATGAGCAAGAGATTGTCTGTTATCAACTTGTTCGTGGTTGCGTATTTTGGAGTTACAATACAATTACTTTCTTTTCCCATCACAATTGGATAAATGCATTCGTCTCTAAATTCCATAACATAGGCGTATTTTTGAACATATTCTTCTGGTTTTGTTGTTGTGTACAGTTTCTGTTTGTGTTGCAGAAGATGCCTGGGGTATTGTTTAATTATGGAATTATTATGTTTTGTATTCCATACAATAACGTTTATTTCTAAAACAATAAATTAGATTTTTAAACAGTGAACAGATAAAATAATAACGACAACAGTGCGATACGTCCTTTCGGGCTAACGGTCGGGAGAGAAGTCGCTATCGTTCATGGGAGCATCCTGTGTGTTGGTGCTCACGTCATCAAGGTGACCAGCGACTGTCACTTGAGAGTGGCACATAAAGCGGGGTTCACACAGGCTCCCAACATCCCTCCTTCTTTAAAACCTCCTGTACGGTGCCATCCACTGGGGCGATCTTCGAACCCGCGAAGATCGGCGTAGAGGTTGTACAGGTGAAGGCGATCCGCTGTCAGCTGTTTCAAACCCTGGCGAGGTTGGTGACAAGAACACTGCTGGGGACAACTGCACATGTGACGATGACTTAGCAGACGATAAAGACGATGATGTTGAAGATGATGACGTTGGAGACGATGACGTTGAAGATGATGACGTTGAAGACGATGACGTTGAAATCGGCGCAGACGATGATGACGAAGACGACGAAGATGGAGACGATGAAGACATACAATCTTTGGTAACATTTATCACTTCGTGTTGTTGACTAGTATTCGCGAAGCCAAATTCACTTGCATTTTGTGGTAATATAAAACTGTTGTACCGCTCATGTTCCACCACACCAAGTTTCCGCAACAACAATCGCACCTTGGCATCATCCGGCAATTTTGCAGCATCTTTTTCAAACAGCCCCTCGAAACGCCTGTACCATGCAGCAAACGTAATGTGCTCCTCAGGATCGTACCGAAACTCCGTTACATGATTGGCCAACGAGTCAATCAAATGCTCCGATCCTAACGGCTCACGCACATTCATCGACGACATCATTCGTGTTAGAAAACTTTCCTGCTGCTTCAGAAAAGCTTCCTGCTGCTGGTGTAGAATACACTGTTGCTGCCTGAACATTTCATGTATCCAAGCTGTATTCGGCTCGGGGACGCTGCTTTGCTGGTGGTTTGCATGGCTGCTTCGCGATGGCGCCTGTTCACCGTTGAGGTCATCTGAGTTCATCATCACGTGTCTTCTGAGGTGTATTTCTGTAGTAGATTAGGCTGTTACGTTCTTTTCCTCGTCGCCACTTTTGTATTCCATACAATAACGTTTATTTCTAAAACAATAAATTAGATTTTTAAACAGTGAACAGATAAAATAATAACGACAACAGTGCGATACGTCCTTTCGGGCTAACGGTCGGGAGAGAAGTCGCTATCTCTCATGGGAGCATCCTGTGTGTTGGTGCTCACGTCATCAAGGTGACCAGCGACTGTCACTTGAGAGTGGCACATAAAGCGGGGTTCACACAGGCTCCCAACACTTACTTACTTACTTATCAGGCGCTACAACCGTTTCGCGGTCTTGGCCTGCTGCAACAATCGTCGATACCGCTCACGGTCTAGCGCGTCGTCGTCTGCCAATCCATTATCTCGGCCGTTCTGGCGGACGCATCAACGCCATCACTCCATCTCAATTTCCTCTGTCCATGTGGACGGTCTAAAAGGACTTTACGGGTTGGGTCGTCCAGTGCCATTCTCATGACATGACCAGCCCATCGGAGTCTGGCGAGCCTAATTCGCTGCACGATGGTGATGGTGAGATCACCGTACAGTTCGTAGAGCTCGTCAATGTAGTGACTCCTCCATTGTCCTTCCACACATACGGGGGCCAAAATCCTCCTGAGCATTGTCTCGAATGCGACTAAGAGTGTTGAATACTTGAACAATGCGACCAATGTTAACTGAATATAAATACAGCGAACAAACCACGACGGAACAAAGTCGTTTTGGACTGTCAGGTTTGGAGAATATCCCAGCTAATAGAAAATGTCTTCCCATTCAA
>KZ063839.1:13297-35256 GCA_002091835.1 Anopheles maculatus | reverse complement strand
TCTGTGTGTGGATATTTGCTGCTCATTGTGAAACAGAAAACGCCGACACGTGAAGCCAAGCGAATAAATCATGGGTCACAAAAGATAGTGAACTTGCTCGAGAGCGTTGTTGAATGGATCAATGTACGTATTTTGTATAAACGAATGTTTCGGGTTTCTTTTGACATTCTTATATTTTGTACTCGGAAGATGACATCGAGCAGTTTATATCGCAATACCAAGGCACGAAAAATCCAGTTCTCATCGTTTTTCGTGGCCTACTCCTAGGGAACACGTCTAATAGACATGGGCCTGGTGTCCAATCCGTTTCCAGGAAACTCGGTCCATGGCTGCACTCCTCCATCCCCGGCTGCATCCGATATCCCTCAGGTCTGACTCCACTTGATCCAGCCAACGAGCTCGCTGTGCTCCTCTGCGCCTCGTACCGAACGGGTCGCTGACGAGCACCTTCCTGGCAGGGCATGAGTCCGGCATCCTCATCACGTGCCCCAACCAACGCATCCTTCCAGCTTCTCATCAGTTCTCATCATAAAACCCAATAAGTACAGCGCAGGTGAAAGTTTCATAAAATTTGGAAATCGCTATTATTCGGCAGGCATTATCAAACATTTTTTCAAATAAATTTTATTAAAAAAATTATGGGTTTTTGTATTACAGTGTAGTTCAGTAATAAAACTTGCTAGCTTTTCAGTAAAACCAGAATTTTAAATATCTGCTGATTATTCAGCAAAACGAAATGCTTTTTACTGAAAATACAGCAAACTCTCATTTAATTTTACTGAAAAGTCAGTGGTCACTTTGCTACACTTTCAGTAAATGAACTTTTACTGAAACGATTACTGAACCTTCAGCTGAAAAAATTTCAGTAAAATTTTACTGAACTGCGGTAAAAAAATTACAATTACAAGAAACAAAGAAAACAACATAAACACTTTGACAACCAAAAAAAAACACAAGAGAAATGGACATATCAGTCTCCACTCTTTTCACAAACGATATTTTACATCCTGACTCGGTGGCCGGAATAATAACACGGACGTAAATACTGTTTAACATAAAGACACTTTATGTCTCTAACACCGGACTCGACACCTACGACACGATAGCATAGAGAGTTAGGTTTTGGGAGCGTCCGTTCAACTCGTTGGCTCAGGGATGTCTCCTCGTATGTCTCGCATCGGATTATACTCGATCCTCGAAGGAGACAGAAAGCTTCGGGAGCCGAGGCTAGCGCGTTCACGCAGATTGGTTCATCAGGCTGCGTGCGGTTCCAACAGTTTACTGTTAAGTGTTAAGTACTATACAGAGATTTTCGGATATGGATTGGATTCGCTCCTAGCAATTCTCCTAATACACCATTAATTTATTATGCATGGTAACTACAAGGAAAATGTATATTTGTAGGTAGATTAACAAGACCAGAATTTTAAATATCTGCTGATTATTCAGCAAAACGAAATGCTTTTTACTGAAAATACAGCAAACTCTCATTTAATTTTACTGAAAAGTCAGTGGTCACTTTGCTACACTTTCAGTAAATGAACTTTTACTGAAACGATTACTGAACCTTCAGCTGAAAAAATTTCAGTAAAATTTTACTGAACTGCGGTAAAAAAATTACAATTACATTCAGATTACATTCAGATCGTTGAAAATTCTATCGTTTTCGTTATGAAGAAGAAAAAAAAGTAACAATGGAAGAACATGATAAATTTATAAAAAAAAATATATTTTACTTTATTTTACATCCTGACTCGGTGGCCGGAATAATAACACGGACGTAAATACTGTTTAACATAAAGACACTTTATGTCTCTAACACCGGACTCGACACCTACGACACGATAGCACAGTGAGTTAGGTTTTGGGAGCGTCCGTTCATCTCGTTAGCTCAGGGCAGTATCCTCGTATGTCTCGCATCGGACTATACTCGATCCTCGAAGGAGAGGGAAAACTTCGGGAGCCGAGGCTAGCGCGTTCACGCAGATTTGGTTCATCAGGCTGCGTGCGGTTCCAACAGTTTACTGTCAAGTGTTATGTACTATACAGAGATTTTCGGATATGGATTGGATTCGCCCCTAGCAATTCTCCTAATACACCATCAATTTATTATGCATGGTAACTACAAGGAAAATGTATATTTGTAGGTAGATTAACAAGTTACCAGGCTTGTACATATGACGATGACCAACATCACATGCCAGGTGAAGGTGGATGGAAAACTCTCAGGACCCTTTGCTACCACCAAGGGTCTGCGCCAGGGAGACGGGCTTGCTTGCCTCCTATTTAATCTGGCGCTAGAGAGGGCCATCCGAGACTCGGAGGTGGAAACTTCGGGGACCATCTTCTACAAGTCACTCCAGATCTTGGCATACGCTGATGACATAGACATCATTGGTTTGAGGCTCTCCTATGTAGCAGAAGCTTACCAAAGGATCGAGCATGCGGCACTGAACCTCGGGTTGGAGATCAACGAGGCAAAAACCAAAATGATGGTAGCACCACTAGCGGCCCTGCTAACAAACACTGATTTCCGCAGGGGTGATGTACAGATAGGTGATCGCACCTTCGAAGTCGTCCAAAACTTCACCTATCTGGGGTCAAAAGTCAGCACCGATAACAACATAGAAGTTGAATTGCGCGCAAGGGTGCTGGCTGCCAACCGGTCATACTACAGCCTGAGGAAACTTCTCCACTCAAAATAGCTGTCGCGACGGACGAAGCTGGGACTGTACAGAACCTTTATAGTCCCAGTACTCACATACGCCTCTGAGACATGGACTCTGTCCAAAACTGACGAAACCCTCTTAGCCGCGTTCGAGAGGAAGATGCTCAGAAGGATTTTTGCCCCCGTATGGGGGGAAGGACAATGGAGGAGCCGCTACAATGACGAGCTCTATGAGCTGTACGGTGATCTTACCATCGTGCAGTGAATTAGGCTCGCCAGGCTCCTGGGGGCTGGTCATGTCATTACAATGGCACCGGACGACCCAGCCCGTAAAGTCCTTTTAGGCCGTGCACATGGACAGAGGAGGCGTGGTAGGCCCAAATTGAGATGGAGTGATGGCGTTGATGTGTCCGCCAGAACGGCCGGGATAATGGATTGGCAGACGACGGCGCTAGACCGTGAGCGGTATTGTTTGTGCAGGCCATTGTTGCAGGATTGCCATTGTTGGGAGGATTGTTGCAGCAGGCCAAGACCGCGAAGCGGTTGTAGCGTCTGATAAGTAAGTAAGTAAGATTAACAAGTTTGGGAAGGATCGTTGAAACCTACAACAATAGGTCACGCTTCTAACGCCATGCTGCTAGGTAACAAGTACCGAACTGTTTCGACTGGGCGTCGGTGTTACCATGAAAACCGCGTTTTAACTTTGAACCAAAAATGCAAATGGCTACCCGTCGCCTATTTTGCCAGACTATCCAATATCCAAACTCAAGTTTTAAATTGCTTCAAACAAAAGCCATCGATGTTATATTTTGTAATAAACGTATCATTTTATTTAACTCATAAAGTTTGATCACAACAACAGATTCTTCTGCATTTCGATGCATTACACCACCACACAACACGCATTCCGCATCAGGTGAATGTGCATCCGGTTCAATAATTAGTACTAATTACAAGGAAAAGGGAGAGGGAATGGGAAGTGTTAACAACACACGGCAGTGCGACTAGTACACCGCAATAGTAGTAGTAATGATTTATTTGAAATCCATAGCTGTAAAGAACATAAACTAAATGGGCGACAAGCAAAGAATGGCTTATTTTACATGCTCGTAAGGCCAGCCGTCTGTCTCCCTCAGCCTAGCCAGCGAAAAGCCAGAAGCACATTCTTCACCTTGTTACCATCGTGTTACAACAAAGCATAGTTATGAGGCGGGATAATGATAATAATACATGTCGAAAGGTAGCGGCTGCTAAAACAAGTTAACAGTCCTGCATCGATATCATGTAAAAATTGCCGTATACCTCAAGATTATGTGTTACGATCCGCTTAAACTGGCGCACCAGCTCAATCGTCTCCTCGCAGTAGTCGCGGAAAATCACCGGATAGGAAGCGCTCTCCTCCCGCTCTGCCATAACAAACGCCTTCATGTACAGCATCAGCTTGCGCCAGACGATGTTGTACACCGACATGTTGGCATCGATGCTCAGGATCTGTGTCTTCAGCGCAAGCTTCGTACACTCCGTCACGTTGCCATCCGCATCCGCTGCCGAGTGATTTGGGCCGTCGGAAATGCTAACGAGCACCTGCATCCATAGGCTTTCGAGCAGCTCGTGCAGCACCACTTTGTTCGGGTAGTCCGCGCTCAGGATGGTCAGTTTGGCTGCCAGGTCACTGCGACGCTGCGAATGGTTGGCGAGTGTCGGTACGGCGGCGCACGTCAGCTGCATAATGGTGGCACATGCACTCAGCCGCAACGCCGTCTCTCGCAACTGTACCATGCGCTCCTGGTCCAGCTTGAGCAGCTCCGGGAATGGGCGGTTAGCTTCCGGCTGAAGAAACTCCTGGTAAGCATCGATGTAATAATCCGGCAGCTGGGCATCACGCAGTCGAACCGTGCGCACATCCTGTCGGGCAGACGGACCACCACCACCGCTAGCACCGGCAGCATCTTCCTCAGTGTCGGCCGCCGATGGTTTGTTGCGCTTGAGCCATTCCATCGTGGCCGGGAAATTGTTGCCGCAGACCGCCTGCAGCTCGGCAAACTTTTTGCGCTCGTACTCTACCGAATACTGCACAAACTGTGCGCGGGTCGTTGCCAGCACAAAGTTTGCCATGTCCAGCTTCATCCGGTCCAGCACCTCCATTATGCCGCGCAGCTGGTTGATCGGTTCGGTTTCACGCTTCAGTGCCGCAATCTCCGCATCCCGTGCCGGGCAGCAGGCCATACCCATGATCTTTATAATGAACTGTGCGTTATGCTCCAGCACCGCGCTACCATGCTCGTCGGCCAGCTGGCGCACACTGTTCTCGTCCAGCACCACCATAATTGCGGCCAACGCACGGTCATTGTTGCCGCGGAGCAGCGAAATGAACGTTTGCTTAATGTCCAGCAGCAGCTGAATCACCATCGTGTAGACCGGCGGACTTTGCGACAGCTCTTCGCGCAGCAGGTTCCAGTACGCGTCCTTCACCGTTTGCTGCACCGTGTACACCGGCATACCGGGGTTGGGCGGTGTCAGCTGAAACTTGTCGTTGATAGCGATCTCGTGCACCAGCGCCATATCCTCGAGCGACCGTTCCAGATCGGAGAGAAGGACAAACTTTTCCGGCTCGTTGTCGGTGGCCGGCATAACGAATCCGATCCCGTTTGCGTTTTCGGTGTTGAGGTTGGCATCCTTCATTAGCTGTGTCACCACATCGACGATCCGTTTTTTGTCATCCTCGCCGATGGAAATTTCTTCCTTCTTCATCCGGGCATCACGACTAGATGGGATTAAATTAATTTAGTTTGCGTTTAAATGATTGCCAATACAAAAAAAACAGTCAACAGTTTATGGCTTACCCGGTATTGTCAGGCATTTTCGTGGCAGATGAAATGATTTTTTCTCCCTATAATTGAAGAGGGGTACCATTAAAGTTAGAATAATATACGCAACAACCAATTCCAATGCAACCGATTCCGATTACAAATTCCGTGTTTGAACCAATCTTTGGATCACATTAATATATTTCCTAGCGTAACTTCGCCAAACGCAACACGCAACAATGGTGCAAAAGGATGTCGACAAACTAAAACAACAAACTGCATTATTTTGCTTTCCATTACATAACTTATTGAAGCTCCCGAGCTGTGAGGAATTCGTGTCCACCGACCAAACTTTATTTGGTGTGCTGCAATACCGTTCCGTTACTACAGGTGAAATGCGCCTACTGCGTTCGACCGTTGCTTTGGCGCTGTGTGTTGCAATTATGAGCGATTCGAACGAGATTACAACATCGAAAGTAGGTTTATTTTTAAATGTTACATTGTGATGCATCCGCCACTAGTGGTGGGGAATGTATTTTCGCTAGGCGTTGAGCGTGTTTTGGAAAAAAGGTGTCTCAAATCTGCAAGTTGCAAGCGAGATAAAAAGAGTTTACCAACCATTCCAGGGGTTAACGTTACGAAGCTACCATCGCTTCCGGGTTGAAGTTGTCTCGTTACCATGGGAACAAGTCGAGACAATGGAACGACTGCCATTGGCAGCACGCATATTTCATTGCAATTTCCATAAAAGGCATCAAATGGGTAGAATCTACTGTGGCGTCTTTTGTGCTTTTGGAACGAGATTTTGTGGTTGATAGGTGTATAGTTTCAACAGTTCCCAACGGTGCTAATTGATGAAAGCGATTCGAGTGAAAGTGAAAATAGGAAATTTCAACCCGTTTCCTAACGCTTTACATTGCGTGTCCAGTGCCGAAACAAGGAAGATTTGAAAATGCGTATTTAGCTGCGCAACACAAACAAACCAGGGCGACTGGCAGGAGAAAAAAAACACGACTAGCACACCCGTGTACGATACACCACTATTTACACGAAACTGTAAGAAGTTACAAGCTTTGTAAGCGGCACCAAACCACTGCAAATATCGTAACTATCTTCGGGGGATCTAACACTCGCAACTTCTTTATCCATCACTGTGTCCCTAAACAAAGAAACTTGTCTCCAAGATTTCTCACTCTCTTACCAGCTGGACACTTGATTTTGTTTGACCACACACACTACGTCCGAGTCCAATGTGATTCGAACGATTGTTTTGCAACTAACACCATGAACGGGTTCGTCACTCGCTTATATACCCACCACCGAACAGGTGGTGGTCCCTTCATGCAACACACATGTGACAGCTGACGTTTTTCAATTCACATCCCAAGGTGGTTACAGCTCAAGCGAATTACAACTTGTTGTTTTTTGTTTATGCTTCATTTTGTCGTAAAAGCAACTAAAAAGACAAGGTTTTTCTGTCTTAATTTTAAAATAAATAAAAGCCGACCGTTTTATTTAGCTTGTGCAATAAAATTGGAGTTTATTACCCATTAATTTGGTTCGTCAACACAATGGGATTTTAGCGCGAGACCAAAATGCAACATTAAATTTGCAGTAAATTTTTATTCTTTTGCAAACTACAGTATCGAAGAAAGGAGAAGCATAAATTGGAACTTCAAAACACATTCCGTTTTTTAAATAAAAAGTCATCATAAGGCCAGAACTAACAGTGAGGAGAACCGATATCGAAAATATAATTGTATCCTCCATTTGTGATAAAGTGTCCCACAGTGTCATGCTCGAAATGACTTCGTCTATGCGAATTCGAGCAGATTGTGGAAGGGATCGAGGCCGCTCGCGCCACCTGAAATTCAGAATCATGCAGTTGACCGGGGCAACATTTTGACACGTACCGAGAAACGCGTAACTTCGTCCGTACACTGGGGTAGAAAGAACGATGATTCGGAAACATCAGTCAGGGCATTAATCTATAAAGTGAAAAGAAAACTAGGGTAAGTCGATAGGAAGCCATGACGGAATATATTATCCGCAACTAAATGCCTTTTCTGTCAGATATTTCATTCGTGATCAGCGCCCAATAGGGGGAATGAAAAGTTTCATTGTGCTATATTAGAAGAAAAAAACGATAATCCGATAGTAGTGTCACGCGAAAGGAGTGCAATATTTGCCCTCACCTTCAAATCAGCCCGTTACGCATACACACGCCTGTGTACAGATGTTACCATTCCCAAACACACACACACGTTCAGAGAGACGGTGATGCTGAGTGCGATGAGGGAATCGAGTGTGTTTGTTGTATGGCAATGGTACGGATTTGCAGAAACGACAAGCATCGTGTAGATTGCGGGCAAAACGCGAACCAATAACCACCCTGCTGAAACTGCTGGCCATCTGGTTTTGGTGGTTTCGGGGAATTATTGACAAATCCCACAACGGTGTGGTTGTGTGTCCGATAGCAAAAGCGCATGCATGGGAAAACTGTGTGCGTGCGTTTGGGGTTTTTAATAATGTGATCTGTTTGAGCGATCGTGAGTGTTCATCGCACGTAGGAGTAATATGCGTTAGGAGGGGCTTAACATGTGTTTTTTTAACACACGTACCGCGCAAACAGTCGTGATGTGATGATGTGTTAATATACTTGCCTTTAAACTACGTTAGATTGTGCGCTAGTATGTGTACGTGTGTATACGTGTGTGTGTACGCGTTGATTGTGTGCATTATAGGCCTAGAACGAGATTCGAATCATGTTGATTTCCAAAGAATTATTTCTAAGGGGCATAAGGGGTGTGTGCGTCTGCTCTCTTAACATAAGTGCTATATTTATGATAATTTTTATCATGAATGTGAGATGTGAAAGATCACACCTTGACAAAAGATTATTCTTTATTTCGCAAGAAGTAATTCCCATTAACTCTCATTGCCACACAGAAATTCACTGGTGACTACCGTGCGAAAGAATCTACTATCAACACAATCAACTTTCACCGCTCAGCCCTTGTTTAATTGACGACGCTTTAACAAAATAATTTTGGTGTTGGATTCTGCATGTAGGAGGCCCGAGAGCCGCCAAGGTGTGTATTAAACAATAGTAACGTATGCATTTAAAATATACTTATGCGGCGCTACAACCGCTTTCGTGTGAGGGCGTCCCTTGTTATTGTTTGGCTCTATCCTTAACTGGTAGCCTTAGCGTTTCGGAGGCCACTCTACTCCGATCGTTTCCAAACTATCTCTCCGAGCAATGGGGCAAATATATTCTTTGAATGATGAAACACTGACTTAATCTAATGATTTTTCATACTGAGGCCTTAACCTGAGACTGTGCTGTAACGAATCACCCAGGTATCAAGTCTTGTTGAAGCTTATGCTGTCAGCATTATCCACGATCGATTCGGCGTTTACATTATGTTTTGTTTTTTGAAGAATACAGCGAATTCTGAGAAAAGCGAGAGTCGTTTATAGAGATTTATAGATTTATAGTCTACATACATGAGAAACTGGAACGGAAAAAATTGGTGGGTTTTGTTGTACGACGATCCTTCTGTTCATGTAGTAAAGCCGGTACTGGTCATGATTGTTCATGTATGAGCAGCTGACGTTTGCTGACTAACGGCGATTGTTTGCTAGTTGGCTGCTGAGGTAATAGCAGATGCTTCCAATCCGCTGCCAGCTCAACAGGTTCTTGTAGAATGCTTTTGAATAGGAACAACAAATATGGAATGCACGTAGAATTAAATCAAAATTAAATTAAGTTATCTGTAGACAAACATTCTTGCGAACTTTAAACAAATTTAATTAATCTGTCTCTCTTTTCCTTCTTTTTTTATGTATACCATCACGCTCATGTACTTTGAATGAATGTTCAAAGTAGCAGTTCCAACCAAAACCAACCAATTCATCTGGCTGCAAAGAGAAGGCATGTCGTCCAGTGCCCCCAGCAACCGGAACGAAACATTAGCTGAGTGTAGCTGCTGTACCACTGTCGGAACGAGCTAAACATGACGATTATTGTGTTTCTGGTCGACACTTCCGCCTCCATGTGCCAGCGCGCACTGGTGAACGGTGTTCAGAAGACGTATCTCGATATCGCCAAAGGAGCCGTGGAAACTTTTCTCAAGTTTCGGCAACGATCGCAGGACTGTATGGGCGACCGGTACATGCTGCTTACATTCGAAGATCCACCGAACAATGTGAAGGCGGGCTGGAAGGAAAATCATGCCACGTTCATGAACGAGCTGAAAAACCTGCAGAGCAACGGACTCACGTCGATGGGCGAAGCGCTGAAGAATGCGTTCGATTTGCTTAATCTAAACCGGATGCAGTCGGGCATTGATACGTACGGACAGGGCCGATGTCCGTTTTATCTGGAACCGTCCGTGATCATTGTGCTAACCGATGGGGGAAAGTACGCGTTTCGGAACGGTGTCCATCAGGAGATTATACTACCGCTGCACGCTCAGATGCCGGGCACGAAGCTAACGAAGGAACCGTTCCGGTGGGATCAGCGCCTGTTTTCGCTGGTGCTCCGAATGCCGGGCAATCGGGTTGAGGAACGGGCAGACGGGAAGGTACCGCACGATGATTCGATGATAGAGAAAATGTGCGAAGTAACGGGCGGTCGGTCATACAAAATAAAGTCCCATTACGTGCTGAACCAATGTATCGAAAGTTTGGTGCAGAAGGTACAACCCGGTGTGGTGATCCACTTTGATCAGTTAATATCGAACAACGGGCCCGACAGCAGTACGGCAGATTTACAGTTTCAGTCTACGAAGCGTATGATTTATGTGCCGAAGCAGCACCCGTCGCAGAAAACGTTCCCGGTCGGGTATTGGCCCATCCCCGAACCGTACTGGCCGGATCCGAAGCTAACGAATTTGCCACCGCGTGATGCACATCCGAAGATAAAAATTATTTCGCCGAGCTGCGACGAACCGCAGGTATTGCGCAACTTCCCGATCGATAAGTACGAACTGGAGGCTAGCCCGCTCACGCTGCAGATACTATCGAAGAAGGAATCGAACAAGGTGTGGCCACTGATCGTGTCGACCGGGATGCAAGGCGAGATGCCGTTCGGTTACCTCAAGCCGAACAGTACCGTGCCGATCGTGCATCTGTACGTGTTGCCGTACAACTATCAAATGTTGCTGCCGCTGATAAATGATCTGTTTCACAAGTTCAATCTCAATCCACCGAACGATTGGGTGTACAAGTTTACCAACTACGTCAAAACGATCCCGCAATACTACTGTCCGTTTTTGCGCCGTGCATTAGCGACCACACCGAATGTGCCCTACCAGCTGGTGCAGTACATACTGCCAGAAAATCTCGACAGCTACCTGTGTCCAGCCGTTGCCAACTATCTGAAGCAGATGAAGAACACGGCCAAGGTGGATCAGGAAAATCTGTGTCTGCGGGTGTTGAAGCAGCTGAAGCAACCGAAACCGGCCTATCACCAGCTGGAGACGGCAAAGCTTACCGCTAGCCAGCAGATGAAGCGTGACCTCGTGAGCCACCCGATGTTGAAGGATACATTCACAAAGATGCACATGGAGATAGCGAACTTCGATAGTTACACGATCGTCGTTCCCTCCATCATACAGACGGCGGCGACCAAAAACTATCGCAATCCGTACGACATTCCGCGCCGGGACCTGATTGATGAGATAGCACGGATGCGAGACAACTTCTTCCAGCTGCCAACGAGCGGGATCAACGTGTTTACGAAAGATTCGGGCCACTGTTTACCGATCTCGGACATGGGTAACTATCAGGAGTATTTGAAAAATAAGGAAACGCCACTGCGAGAGCTAGAACCGACGAATGTACGGCAGCACATGTTTGGTAATCCGTACAAGAAGGACAAAAACATGGTGATGGTGGACGAGGCGGACCTGAACGATCTGGCACCGATGAAGGCGGGCGGTGCCGGTGTGCCTGGACCGCATCCGGGGAGTAGCGGTAGCGGTAGTGGTAGCGGCAGCAACAGTGGTACCATCAGCCTCACTAACAACAGTAGCAGCAGTCACATGAAGAAAGGCATGGATTCGGGTACGGTAACGCGGCTGGCCCGGAAACGGAAGGCGGGCCCAATACGAAAGGATTATGTGTTCAAGCGTTCCGCGATGGATATGGCCAGCAGTTCGTCCGGTTCGCTTTCTGGCGAGGATGTAAATATGAGTGAGCTACTGACGGACGACGAGAGTTGCTCCGAGTATAGTGGGGTTAGTGACATCGAGGATGATAACGAAGGTTGCTTGGTTATGGCACTAGACACACCGGAAGAATCACCCGAAGTGGTTGCAGTACCAGTAATAGCAACACCGGCAATACCGGCGCCAAATGGGCTCGGTTCTGTTCGGGAGCATCCGCTCGATGGTACTAGTGTGGAAACCACCGTAGAACCCGTCAGCAGCAGCACCACCACCACCACCACCATTAGTAATTCTTCTCCGGGCAAGCAAACGGAAAAGCAAACGGTGTTGTCGCTGGATGATGCGAGCGAGGATGGGGTAGCGGTTTCGGCAGGTGAATCGTTGTACAGTACAGTTATACAGAGCGTGGAGAAATCCGGAACCGATGATACTCAATCCGTAGATGATAAGGAGCAGCCGCAGCAACAGCAACGTTCAGAGGAAAAGCAAATACACGAACCAACGGAACCAATCGAGATGAGCATAAAACTAGAACCGGATACGCCCGCACAACCGCTACAACAAGCAACAAAGAAACAGACGGAAATAAATGTGTCGGAGCAAAGCAATTACGGTTCGGAAAGAAAAGATGCAGCCAAGCAGCAGCAGCAGCAGCAGCTCGAGAATGCGATCGAAGGAGTAGAAAGAAGAGCAGAACCAAACAGCAGTTCCGGTATATTAAAGGAAGCGTCAATCGAACATACAAATCCGGTTCGATTAGAACCAACAATAACAACAACAACAACAGCAGCCGCAGATGTAAAAATGTCCGTCGAGCTTAACGAACAAACAGAATGTAAGATGGAACAATACGTTGTGCGGTGGTCGGAAGATGCTGCGGATGTTCCGCCAGCCTTGCTGATAGCGGATAAGCAGGAACCTGCGAAAGCGGACGATAATGTACAAACGGATCAAAAGATGGCGGACGAAGCGAGTGGGAAGGAGACGGAAGACAGTAAACCAGTCGTACTAGTAAGACTAAAGCCGGACGACACCGTAGTATACCCGGGTCCATTAGTAAGGGGTCGGGAGTTGTTTTCAATCAAATATCAGCCAGAATCGGTGCCGAACGCTAATGAGCTGGCGGTGCAAGCGAACCACACATCGCAACCGATGGAGCCAGCCAAATCGGCACCGGAAGGTGCGTCAGGTGAATCGGCACTTTCACAACAACAACCTCAGCAACAACCACAGCAACCATCAGTATCGGAGGAAGCTTCGGCGTCCCCTAGGAAGCATGACCAGCGGTCAGCAGAATCTTCACGCCATCCGGTAGTATCACAGTGGGGCCACGATACCAACAACGGCACGACGGACGGCTTGAAGGCTTCCATGCAGCAGCAGCAGCAGCAGCCCCAACAGCCGCCACTGCAGCAGCAGCAGCAGCAGCAGCAGCAACAACCAAACGATCAGCGATCCTCACCACAGACACGTCACCATTCAACAGCATCGCAATGGAGTCTCGATGCCGGCGGCGATATGACAGATGTGATGAAAATTTCCAACATCCTCAAAACATGTCACAACGGTGGCGATACCGAGCGCGACAAAGAACCCCATTTCGATGACAGTTCGGTGGAGCGAAACAACACCGCTGCCGTTACTAGTAACACTAACGCAACGACAGTCGATATCGCCAAAATAACATCCCGACCGAGCGGCGGTACCCCGGACCCTAATCCAGTTATGGTGGTGGCGAACGGGTTCGTATCGATGATGATGAACGGTGGCGACAACAGTAGCAGCAACAGCAGCAGCAACGAAACCACCGTCCAGCCAACGCTCAACTGGGACTACAACTTTGCGCTCTACTCGTGCGTCGAGGACGAACAGGAGCTGGAACAGATCGAGGAGACAAACCTGAAGACGCGCTCGATCGTGTTCCGAGACATCCGGCGACCGGGGCGCGACTACTCGCAGCTGCTGAAACATCTTGAGCTCGTGCAGGGTAGCCGCAGTACGCGGAAACATTTTATCGATGCGTGCGTACACGAGGCACGCCGTTTCCGGCGCCACCGGATGGTGGAATGTATACAGGAATGGTGGGCACAGCACACTGGCCGGTCGACGGGGAGCCGCCGGGACGGGGCAAAACGGGCGCGCTCGAAACAGCAACCCGGCGTCGGTGGGGGAACAAATTCCTTTTACATTTACGGCAATAGTGATGGGCTGCTGCAGGACGAGCAGGAGGGCGCGCTGACGCCACATTTTTTCTTTGTAAATGATACCGGTGCGTCGGTGTATGGTAGTGAGACGTTCCGCAGCACGACACCGCCCGGTGCGACGTATCTAAACAGCACATACGGGACCACCGACTTTAGTCACAATAATCATCACTTAGTCGAGGTGATGCATGAACCGTATCCGAACTCGTAGTAGGTCTGCCTCGTACCGGGTGATGCTGTCGACTGTATCCTTTATTGTATACACATGTATTTGTTGTTTTTTTTTTTGCCGAATGCATCGATATATTGTTGCTGGTTGGCTGGTTAATTTGTTTAGTGACGCTTGGCCTCCTTTTGATGTCATGCGTCTCCTAAAATATCATGTTGTGTATGCTATACACTGGGTGTGTAACAGGACCACAGATAGGCAGGCTCTAACAACACAGCTCGTGATCCCAGGGTGGAAAATTTTCCTTACAAGTCTTTTTTAGCATTTGTCTTATGCACTAATCTGTCTATCAGTTTTAGACCTTTAGTTTACCGTACGCCATTTTTGTCTTTTGGACGTTTATACTTCTTTCTCGCGTCTGGGATTCGTTCTAGATGCTAGTGGTACAGCGTTAACCGCCATCCTCCGTTTTTGTGCTTTACCGTGTACTATCGGGACCGGTCGTCAAGCAATATATTATAGTGGTAACGACTTTTTTAAAACCCATTTTTCGTTTGTGCCCTCCGAATGCAAGTAAACGCTAACTTCGACTTAATGGTAGTGTATTTTTCCCCTTTTTTTCTATTCCTTCCTATTGTGAAGCTTCATGAAAGGTGATAGAATACGTAAGTTAAAAAAATAGACAAGGAAATAATCTACCTTTATAATACGTAACGTATCGTGTAGTATATTCATGTGTTACCAATTTTAGTACATTGTGTATTCAAAAACAAAGCAAAAGTATAGAAATATTTGAGAATTATACACTTTTTATCTGTTCTGATTGATATATATATATTCTAGCAAAGTGATATGTATTATGGGATTTCTTGTAACTCAACGAACCACCGACGGTCATTTAGTGAACAACTGGATCATATATTCATCGTTAATGTAATAAGAAAAAACGTTTAAGTGATGCTTTCCCCAAAAATATTATCGTTTGTAGAACGCTTTCCTCCGCTGCGTTACGCATTGTCATGTCTTCCTGTTGATGGCGAGGCTAGTGACAAACTCTTCCAAATGAAGGAAGGCTTCAACGTATGTCATCGCTGGGCGAGGTTAACATAGGGACGTCGGGCGTTAGTACGCCGTACGCCAGTGTGGCCGTACGGTAGAAGCACAGTTTTGTAGGAAGTTGTTTAGCACCTAGCTCCCTCTAGAATCTGTTCGCCGGAAGCTTGGGGTTCAGGGAGGGCGAGGGAAGAGAGAGAAAAGTTTGGTATGCGAAAGGCGAAGAAAATTGTTGGTAGCGCCTGCGCTTGGCTCCGTTATCAACCTTCGAGTGAGACGCCCGTATATCCATCAGTACTATCGCTTGCCATGGTTCAGAGCAGGATACTAACAAATGTAGGGTACGGTTTGCTGTGAGTTTGCTTATCGGGGAAAATTGATGGCGTAGCTATTTTGCCGTATGACACGGTTGTGAAAAAGCGACCATCAGTCAACAACGAAAACTCGAACGGTGTAGTCGCCAACGAGGCAAGGCTCCTGCAAGGTTGTTTGTGCAAAAAGGGGAGCTAGAGATATAGAAAGAAAGAGAGAGAGGGAGATAACTAAATCAGATGAAGAATTCTATTGGCATTGTGTAAAAGTTCTGTAGCCAATTTGATCCCTCAAATGCTCCACCATTTGTTAAGGCTGGTACAATTTGTGTGAAATTATAAAACATGTGTCAGGAACGCAGCGTTTGATAGGCAATAGCAAGTCACGGTTGTTTGATGTTTGATGTGTACTGCAAAAGCTGCAAGAAGATCTATACTGTAGCTTTGTGAAACGGGCTTCCTGTACGCATCGAGACATTCCTCGGGATATCGGCTGAAGTAGGAACATCTTATGTGGGCTAACATATTATCAAGGTGAGAGCTATTGTGCGAATTTGATTTCCTTAGCTAAGTTCTTCCATTTATGGTGTTGATTATCTTACAAAAAAAAAACTCTTCGTACGTACGTACCCACGTACACTATATATCCGTGTAAAGTATATATGTATATGTATACATGCACCATAAACAAGTGGCCGTGTAAATGATGCATATGTACGATATTTTTAGCTCTTAATGATAAGTTATACTCAACATTAGTTAGGAACTCATAGAACTCGCACCAATATGACCTGAACTCTGAATGCTTTACCACAGTCCATAGGTTTGGTCTCTTGTTTGCGTGGGCATGGGTACCACGTGGATGACATTGTTCTATATTTTATCGATTTTTGCACTGTACGGTAGCTGACCGACGTCACTGGGATGGATATATTGCTGTAATCGATAATAATTACATATCTAATATGCTTCATCCACTTCAACCATGGACGATAGCTAACCACCGGAGGGAATATGCACGGCAAAAATAAACTGTGTGAGTGTGTTTTATTATTTACAGTGAACACACTTCAACAAGTTGTAGACAGAAGGACGGTGTAGGAAATGAATATCTTCTTTTTAGTTTAATAATATATAGATAGGGCATAGATAATATATGCCCGAAGAAGCTATTTGCAGAGATACTTCAAATTGGCCGTACAAATGGCGATTATGAAGCAGAATTTCTTAGAACAGAATTTCTTGTCAAGAGTCAGTCCAAATGGGGATTGTTACATGATTTTCTCCTGACGGCTGTCGACAGAGAGAAAGGCCCTGGGAAATTCTGGGAAAGCTTTTTTTTTCCTTTCCAGTACTATGGACGCATTCGCGCTACAAAAGGATTTACGCAAAAGTTGTTGTAGAACAAATCGAGAGAGAGAGACAGAGAGAGAATAGAGCATCTTACGTGAAGGTTATGGCGCTTTTGTCATTATTCATCATCGTCGGCAAGGCCGTACTCTATCCAAACATTTCTATGGTTGGGGTGTTATTCATGATCATGTGACTGATGGCAGCAATCCGAAGAAATTATATCCTGTTGTAAACCAACGCAGATAAGGTCGAATTTGTGCTTCTCTTACAATTGGAATTTATCTCAGATAGCTAAAGGAAAGAAACTCGTTATGTAATTGTGAAATACAAAGTGGAAGGTAATGATTATCATAATAATCCTGACGATGTAAATGATTTCGCTCCCTATAACACAGGTAAATTCGCAAATCAGAAACTACGTGGCAAAGTACGTTGAATTATATGGGCCATTAATATGCCTTTCTCTAGATATCGTAAAATTCGTTAATCAAACATAGGCCGTCACACCGAAAAACAGCATCATCTCACATAACGTTCCCTTGGGCAATTTTAATTTCTTCCAGCAATCGTATCGTTAACCACTAGCACACGCTATAGATGCTACTTCGTCTAAATATAGTGACCGTCCCGCACAACAAACGTACGGCACTGCGGATCCCTAGCAGGAAGCGTCCCGTATAATAGTAGCTTCTCAGTCGTGGAAGATTTGCGTACTCTGTCCGCGTACTTGACGTCACCCGGTGCCGTGATCTCACGTTACAATGGCGGAGCAGCAGCAACGTGACTCGCTATGTCCCCGGCTGATTGACTATCTTGCAATAGTGGGGGCCCGTTCAACGCATGTGACACGTTCCGGGACTGGCAACGTAGGCTCTGCCTCAGGATCGGCCAATCAATCGTCGGTGCAGGTTTGTAGGGCGCAGTGATGTGTTTTCTAAGGGCTGTATGGTTTATCTATATTTTTGATTGTTGCAATAGCTACCGGAACTGTTGCGACGCTACCCGCCAATGGATCACGATGATTTCCCGCTGCCGTTGGATATGGTGTACTTTTGCCAGCCGGAAGGATGCGTTAGTGTGGGTTCTCGGCGGACAGGTTCGGCCATCCGCGACACTACCTCCTTTGTGTTCACGCTCACTGACAAAGACTCGGGCAAAACGCGGTACGGTATATGTGTGAATTTCTATCGCCCGATCGAAAAGTCGTTGCCCCGTGTGAGCATTGGTTCGGGGACGGCAGCTAACAAACAGCCACCGCACTGCTCGTTGCGGCGTGAGTCATGGCGCAAGAGTATGGAGAAAAGTTCCGATTCTGCCTTTTCCAGGTAAGAAACTGTGTAGTCGCTGAATCGTAGCTTACCTATTAATGGATGTCCTCTGCTTTGTATGAACACACAGTGACTATCGGAGCAGCAATATAGCACCGAGCGACTCGTCCGACCGGGATTGTCCTAGCAGACGGGACTCAGATCCACCGAATGCTAGCACTAACTACGGGACTACCCATCAATCGCTGCTGGGCGTGGTTGGACCATCCGGGGACTCGGAATCCGGTGGTAGCCATTCTCCCTCACCGCGAGCCTCCCGCAAGCGATCGAAGATCCGGAACCACTCGCTAACTTCCCTGTGCATACTGTCGCATCATCCATTCTTAACCATCTTTCGCGAATGTCTGTTCATTCTGAAACGACTAATAGATGCGTGCAATGATTCGTGCAGTCCGAAGCGTGTTGGAGCTGCCCGACCATCGGTACGGGATAGTGTTTGGAATGTGCTTACGAACCAAGCGTCGGAATCGACCAGCTCTGTCATACTGCACGACGTGCAGGAGATCGAAACCTGGATCCTGCGGCTACTGTCCGCGCCCGTACCCGTGCCTGGATCAACGCGCGTTGAGGTAGACGTCCTATCGGCTGCACTCTATCAACCGCTCGTGTTTGCGCTTCCCGACCACACGCGCTTTACGTTGGTAGACTTTCCGCTGCATCTACCGCTGGAGCTGTTGGGCGTGGACACCTGTCTGCGTGTACTGACACTAATACTGCTAGAGCACAAGGTGATCATACAGTCGCGAAACTATAACGCACTCTCAATGTCCGTGATGGCGTTTGTGCATCTGATCTACCCGCTAGAGTACATGTTCCCGGTCATTCCGCTTTTGCCGACCTGCATGGGAAGCGCTGAACAATTGTTGCTTGCACCGACGCCTTATATTATCGGGCTACCAGCAACGTTTCTGATGTACAAGAAAAACTTCCGGTAAGAACGGTTGCTGCTATTGAGCATCAACGGTACTAACGCGCGATGGCACACAACTTAAGCTATGGTTTTGTTTCATGATTCACTCCTTAGATTACCGGACGATATTTGGCTTGTTGATTTAGATTCGAACAAACTAACACCGGCGTCCGGAGATATGGAGGCTATACCGATGTTACCCGAACCGGAAGGCGGAATACTGAAAAATCACCTTAAGCAGGTACGTTAAACCAAAATTGGGTGTCCTATCTCAGAGCTTGATAAGTTTGTGTTTTGTACATTGCGTATAAGGCCCTCAACTCGATGACGTCCGGCAACCAAGCGTCATCAATGCCGAATCGCCAGCAAGCCGTTAATGGGCGTGATAGTTTCAACAGCTCGAATGCCACCACCGGTCTAGCACTGCAGGCACCGCAATCGTCGGGATCGCACGGTGGAAGTCACGGTGGTGCTCCCTCCACCGGAACCGCACCGTTAACAGCTGCTCCCGGGTCAACTGTTGCTTCTCAACAGCCAAGTCCTGTCGCACAGCCATCCGGTACGAATCCACTGATTTTTGGTGCCGATGTCGATTCGGTCGATGTTGCTACACGCGTTGCAATGGTGCGGTTTTTCAACTCGCAAAACACACTCGCCAACTTTACTGAACACACCCGCATTCTGCGACTGTACCCGAGGCCAGTTGTCGCCTTCCAGATCAATAGTTTTCTGCGGTCGCGGCCTCGTACGTCTGCCTTTCTGAATCGTTTCGCACGCACACAAGCCGTCGAGTGGTTGGCCGAGTGGTCTCTGACGCCCTCTAATGTGGCATTTCTTCGCGTGCAAACGGGTGTACTGGACCCTGCACAAGTCGGTGATAAACCGAAATGGTACGCACACGCACTGAACCCTATACGCTTCCAGGTGTGGGACGAAGGTAGTACACTGAGTGTAGCACTCAAGCGTATGTTGCGGCTTGAAAGTCAACCAACGGATGAGAGTGGTTCGGACTCGGATGGAGCGGACAGTACTAGTTCGTCGTACTCGTCGCTAAGTGACTTTGTGTCCGAGATCGTATCATCGGATCTGTCTCCAAGCCTGCACGAGGTGTACGCAAACCAGCACCATCACCACCATCATGTTGCGCCGAAAAACTTATCGTCGAATCTGGACCCACATCTCGTATATCGACCGCCCAGTTCGTTACGCTTTCCAGAGGGAATGCAGCCGCAACCGAGGGAACCAAGTGGTACCGAGCAGGCAGATTCTGCCGAATCGACATCTTCCAGCCAGTCCGACCTGAGCTCGCCAAGCTTCAATCGGGATTCGGAGTTTGAGTTTAACCCCAAGACACGTAACGAGGTGCATCTGGTTGTGAAACCAGAGCGAGAACATGGTAGTTTTGAGAATGAATCGGACTCTAACTCAACGACAACGCCGAAAACTATCGTATCGAAAGATAGTGGAGGATCGCACGAGGCTGTTGCGGGAGCTAAACGCAGTGGCAAATTGTGCAAGATACCACCACCGATATCGCCCAACTTTGGACGGCAACAGAGTGGTGCCAACCTGTTGGCACGTACCTCTAGCTCCGGTTCGACCGGTTCTGGTAGTCATCCACCATCGCTTGGGTCGGCTGGTTCCCAGCGCCAGAGTTCACAAGGCTCACTGTTCGAGGTACTGACGACGCAGGCAAAGGAACTCGTTAGAGAAACGACACGCCAGAGCAGTCAGGACGGGTTGTTGGCACAGATGGATAAGGTAAGCGGAGGCTGTGTTAGCGGTCCCTAATACTTAACACACTTGATGTATATATATAATCTTCTCCGTTTCTAGGAGTTTGTTGATTAAATATGATTTAATGTCAACTCCCCTGTTCTCTAACTCTCCTTCTTTCTGTCTTTTTTTTACTGTATTCTGTTGCACGCTGTCCCTCCTTTAATTGTCAATTGTCCTTCAAAATTCTACATTTATGGATTGTGTTAAGTTCAAAGTGCAGGCGAAGGAAATAGAAGAAGATCTCAAGATTCTAGCACCCCTTGAGCAGGTGTGTTTGGTTTGTTTGTTTTGATTCTCTATTATGATTAAGTTGCTAGCAATGCGGCGGCCAGGCCGCTGTTTTTTATAGAATGTAAAACAGTATACACCTCTGTATATATGGGTAGCCTTACCTAAAGGCGCCTCCAATTGATCGTTAGTATGCTTAATTTTCTGTTAAGCTTGTGTGCTGTGCAGATAGTCTGGGGGATAATCTTACTAATGGTAATTGCCGTTCGCTTACAGCTCACATTGCAGGCTAAGAAAGCTGCCGAGGAGGCTTCAAAGCAGGCTCTCGAAGCATCTAAGCAAGCTGCCGGTGTCAGCAAGAACACGATCGAAGATCTAACGTACGTCGGTAAATCCACCATTGGTGATCTCACCAAATCTGCAAAAGAAGTGGCAGCGAAGAAAGGATTACTGCAGCAGGGTACTGGACCGTATTCGGGTCCGCAGTCTCTAAATTCTCCAACATCGAACACGGTGGCAACCACTAACTCAACAACTTTAGTAAATGTGGTGCGTCTGGAAATACATAAATGTTTTTCTTTGTTATGGGATGCTCAAAGAAAGGTTTCTTGTAGTCTTGCGCACCTAGCTCTTTCCAACAACTTATATTACTAGAACAATTGTCACTGACAATGCCAGCAACATTGATACCCTTTTCATGCAATTTTTTGATAATGTTTAGCATTATTTCTTTGGTCATTTTTTTGTCAAAACCAATAAAAATTGGCTCATCAGAGCACGGCATCGGTTATGGCGGATATAACATTGAATCCGAAGCATTTTTCCAACTACGCCAACCATGCTCAATATATGTAGCGGAGCTCGCCGCAATCTTTTACGCCTTATTAATTATAAGTGCTTGCCCTGCAGATGAATATTTCATATTCTCCGACAGCTTAAGCGCTGTCGAAGCACTTAAATCTGTGAAGGCTAT
>KZ063838.1:3368-27929 GCA_002091835.1 Anopheles maculatus | reverse complement strand
ACCGGGGGGGGGGAGAAGGACATACCAGTACGCGCGCGGTACGTAACGTCGTAACGATTGTGAAACTTAATTTTTGCATTCTACGTACTGGTGAAACGGCTCGAAAACCTACGTTTGATGCTACACAGGTGTGCTTTTGCAGGGCGCTGGAGGGGGGAGTGGGGGCAAAGGAAGGGAGGGAGGGTACGCTTAAAGCTGGAGCATCATTAGGTGAAGCGAAGCGGTCGCTTCAGAGCGCAAAAACGAAAGCGAACGAAGCGAACAAAAAAAAAACACGAGCAGATAATTGATGAACAGCACCTTGGGCAAGTATTTGTGTCAGGCAGATTGCATACATTAAGGCGATACTGCGTGAAGCGTGTTGGTATAGAGCGCAATTAAAGCAGTTGTAAGGAAGCAATCGAGTAATGATTGACGCACGACACATTAGGCAGATTTGGTTGGTGTCGTTCGCATCGCCTGACTTTGGGCCGGTTTTCAGTGTGCGGGATTATTATTGTTAACTCTTGAAGAAAGAAGGAGCATTTAACTGAAGATCTGCGGTGAAGCGTGCTTGAAAGTAAAAGTGTTTTACTTCAATGGGCACTAACTAAAAAAAGTGACAGCGGATAGGATAGAAAGAAAGTAGCTGGTTGGCATAGTTGGCAAGACAGATTGAGCCCAAAAGTAGTATAAAGACTTCGAGCATATCGCGGATTCCTAACTTGAAACTGAAGGTCATAGATGTCGCAAGGGATCTGCCAAACGAAATTATTCAACGCTCATGAGAACAGTTTGGAGAGTATAACAGTCAAGAGATGAGGTCACAGGAAGAAAGAAATTATGGATTATATCTGCGTTATGAAGGAAACTTACTATAGGTTGACAGAAATAGAAAAGATCTAAGTAATTTCCTTCGGCTTTCAAACTCTTTACGAGAGTAGCTCAAGAACAAAACTTTGGAAGACAAAATGGTTTGATGACCAGATCTCTGGTAGCCACGTTGTCTAGTAGACATGACCAGGCTACAAATCCTTTCCCAAGAACCTCGGTCTAGGGTTACACTGCTCCACAGGTTGCACTATGTCAGATTCTACTAACGAGCTTTTTATGATCTTCTACGCCTTTTGTAGAGGCTCTCTAGGCGTCCGGCATCCTTGTCACCGTCTGTATAGTCCAAGACACGTACCCGTAGAGGACTACTGATACATTAGGTTGGACGAAGTTACTACACCGGGGAGGTATACTTAAGTGAGTCTATTTTAGTAGGAAAATGGAAAATGGCTAACTAAGTTAACTTTGTTCTCCTCTGCATCATGGAGATCTAATGAGTAAAGAACTTGGACAACCCAGCCTTAATATGGACAGAGTGATGTCATGATGAGGCGGCCCGGTGGTGTATACGACTGCGGTGCCAGTCTTCACACGGCAGGACCGGGGTTCGTATCCCATCCGGATCGCCTCCCCGTACGCAGGACAGACTATCCAGCTACGGGTACACCTAAGTCACGAAAGCTAGCAATAGCAGGCTCACGAGGTTGTAGTGCCAAGGAAGAATAAGATGTCGTTGATGCGTCTGCCAAGTGGGACAGGCTATTGCATTTGCCGGACGACAGCGCTAGACCGTGGGCGATGTCGAGATTTGAAGATCCGCTATCTATCGCCGTATGTTAGCGAAAAACCGATGAGTCTCCTAACCGATATCACCATAGAGATCAGTAAAGCATCATAGACATAGGGAGCACCTTAAAGAATGCTCTCCCTATTTAAAATTGATTGATGCAGTCAAATCACTCAAATGAATGAGTATTCATACCATAACCTTAGTTTAACGCAATAGCAATATACTCACGCATAGGGAATGCCTCCTGAATCTATCCACATCAGAACATTATATCTCAGCAAGTTGCAAGAATTCTAAACCATTTCTTTAAGCATTTGTGGGTGTTTCAACCCATTTCTTTAGGGGTATAGAACTTTTATTGCAGTTCAGAAATGTTTCAGAGATACACAGCAAAACAGTCAACTTTTCCAACTTCAATCCAAGCTAATTAAAGTAGAACCAAATATTGATCCACATGTGCGTAAAGCATCCAGCCAGCATTTCATCCGTACCCAAAACAAAAACCAACCCGAACTGGTTCAACCGGTGTCCATTGCTCGACCGACTCCTGCAGCCGAAACGTTACAGCAGCTCCTTAACACTTTGGTCACGATTTACCGTACCGCCCAACGGTCTCGTTTATCCGCATCCCGCATCGCATCCGTACCGGTCGGCATGCAGATAAGATCCACCGAATCGTTCCTAGGGTTCGGTGGCATCGGTGCAATAAAAATCCTAATTGCCGAATATAAATTTCCCGCCCATCGTGCCAGCCTGTTCCGTTGCCTGTTGCCAGCCGTGGCGCTTGCTAGTTGCTTAATTGCAAGCCAAAGCAACGCGGAAGTTCCAACCAGCAGGGATAAAACCGGGACAAACCCGGGTGACATTTCAACGCTTTCGATGTCAGCGGGACGGCAAACCTGGGCTGTACGGTGCGGTCCTCCTTGGGGCCATCGCTTCGGCAGCCAGAGAAGCGATTAAGTTAATCGGAGGAAAATAACGCGAGTTATGAGTGTGTTTGTCTATGGTCTTTTGCTTCGTTATCATCCGTTCTGTGCGAGTCGGGGTTGTCTTTTTTTTTGGGGTGGGGGAAAAGAATGATTCACCATCGTCATGCCGTCGTCGTAACTCATGGCCACAGAGAACGAAAAATGGCAGCGAAAGCGACAAAGAACGAAGGAACGAACGAAATTTTACTTGTGACGGTTTGTAATTCGATTCTCGTTTCTTTACACCACTTTTCCTGGTTGGTCCACTCGGGAATGGCGCTGCTTGAGCATTCAACAATTCATCTCGGCAAACCCCATGCTACCACTGCTGCAGTATTTTTGATTTCTTCCGTTAAGTTGCCTTAGTTTTTATCTCAATTCTTCAACACACGCGCACACACACAGACGGAACACATTTGTGCTTCCGACGGCATTGGGAGGACCTCGCGATATCTTCCCGGTGCGCAACGAAGGTTTTTACGTTTTAATCACAAAGCGAAAAGAGATGATCAACCCTTCCAATCCATTGCCGATGAAGTGTTTGGCGTTTGCTTTGTTTTTTGTTTCGCATCCCCATCGGGAAGTAGGTGCCCTGTGCTCTAAAAGCGCACCAAAAGTGTTGTAACTTTAATTGCAGTTCAGTGAGGGTTTTTTATGTGTGCCACATCCTAACAGCTCTTCAATAAATGTCATCCTTCTTCTCTTTTGTTTTGGAGGGCGGAGTTTTGATGAGGCTTTGTCTTCGCCGTCTGGTGAAATATTGATCGCAATTTAGTTGTTTTGTTGTTGCGACCATTCGTTTCGTGCGAAAGAATTTGCATTGCTGGCGTTCCTTAGTGGTCGCCAGTTTTTTGGGACCGGAATTCAGGCTAGGACGTACAGAGGAGTATGAGATAATAGGTCTGTCTCTCTGAGAAACAGAGCATCAATGAACAAAAGGTGTCAAGGCCTAGGATTTGACATCGAATGTCCGATAAACACGACCCCATATGAGTCTAGACTTTCTCAATTCTGACACTCTAGAGTACTCTGGAAGGAGCGCAAGTTACGTATTTTAGAGTTGAGCGTACGCGACTACAATGAAGAGATCTGAAGCTGTAAAGGCTATTTGAACAGTGAGCGAAGTGTCAAACGGGGGTAAAAAAAATAACCTTCAGATCACGTCCCATGGACACATGTTCAAGCAGACACTGGGTTAAAATACGAAGGATTATTCTCAGGTCATCTGGAATACTCCGAGAAACTAAAGAATGGTTCGGACAGATTCTGACACAATATCCACGATTTGAGTGAATCCGCTCTTACGTCCAGTCTGGCTAGTTTTGGAAGGCAGTGACACACTCAGGTTAGTCGTATTTGATTAACCGGACGTAACTTCTTGTTGCTGAAGGCTGTCAAAAGGCCGCACATGGAACAACAGATTGAATCCTTCTTAAAAGTCGGGATAAGCAAAGCAGATCTCTTTAATGCAGGGAAGGTACATGAGCAGCCGGAGAACTTGACTACACCTGATCAACACCGAAGTCGACCGAAGAGGTAATCAGATGTGTTTCGTATGGAAGTTACAGAGGGAACGTGTCTTAGAGACTGCTTTGTAGTCATAGCAAGTAGAAGTGGTAAGCTATAGCGGTTACGTCGATAGGTTCGGAGAAAGTGACGGGAAAGACTGACTGCTGGATCTGGTAGATCGGTACAAATACATAAAAGTAACGCACTGAACCCGATCTAACCATGAAAAGCAGCTGGCTACAGATTGCAAACAGGGCTCGACTATTGTTGCAGGAACATTCTCTGATATTTTTTTGGTTACATCTTGAGGTTCTCTGCATCTTCCATGACACACACGTTCAAAGGAGGCAGATACTGGTAACCGTTTTAAACACCCGGCACCGGTCTGTGACATTATTTTGGCCCATTTTTCCCATCACTTCTCTCTGGTACCGCCTAAAGTTAGGCTATTTTTTTTTTGGTGCAACGCACTAGACGAGTTTTATTAGCAGCTTGTTTTTTGACAACTTCATCAAGGTATGGGAGGGATCCCAAGAAGGCGGAAAAGCGGATATACACATACACACATATACATACACACATATATTTGAATCCCTTTGACCACAAGCAAACGGAATGCCGAGTGCCGAACACGGTACACCACGGTTGACCACCGGTACGCAATGGACGTCACCAAACCCCGGGTTCCGGTTCGCTAAATTCCGCCGGTGATTGATCAGATGCCATTATCCGGTTGACAGTTTGCCCGGAAACGATGGGCACGATGGATGTGTGTGCGGGTGTGTGTGTGTGTGTGTATGTGTGTGCTGAAAGCTGGCCGGTTTTTCCCCGGGACCGGAGATGCTTTTCGGGGTTTCTGGCGTTGTGGGATGGAACAAATGTGATAGATTAATTTAATCCGCCCTTTGCCGGATACCGGTACCGGATACCGGCCGGACGTAAGGTACCGCAATACCACAATACCTTCGCTGAAACGTCCCATGCATCGCTCCCCCAGCTCAGTGAAGTATGCAATCGATCCCGATGGTTTGATTCCTTGTGGTTGCGTTGAAACAGAATTTTCTTACGAGCGATGGAATGGATTGGTGTACACTTTTCCCTTTCTCCGTGGGCTTCAGCCAATGGGCCAGAAAATCGGCGGTCTAAAACAAAAACCAACACACACACAGACGTATAGGACGCAATCACAGCACTGTGGTGTAATGATGGCAGCCATTTCTCACTCGATCGAGAAAGGCAATCAACAGCAAGATGCAACAGCAACGAAAACTGTACAGGGAACTGTTACTTTCCGGGTTACTTCAGGGAACTTTCCGAGCAGATACACGCAGTTCGGGGTTATTCGGGTAACTGTGGGAAATCGCGCCCGCAACCCTGGCAGCTGGTGGAAAATGTTTCATATGAATTGGTTTGTACGCCAGGACAATACGATAACGGGCGGGAAGGAGCAAAACGAAACTTCGATTGACCTGTCTACAGCCACGCTACAGTACGGACCATGACTGTAAGCGATGAGAGCAATCAATTGGTGCGATCGTTTCCGGTTGGACAGCGTGAGCAAGAATGGCCGGAAGGAAGCGGGGAGGGAGTTGATAAGAGGGGCAGGAAAAATGAATTACGATTAAACCCCGTTAACACATCTTTTGTGACTGGTAGGGAGGGGTAAATAAAAGTACACAAAAGCTCTATTTCTTCTTGCTCAGAGAAAGCGCCTAATAGTTATGCAATTGGCGAAGCATACAGGGTTATTCGGGTTAGTTTAAAATTAAAGCAGGAAGTTTTCTTTTTCTAGGGGAACTATTTACTTGAGATCGCTTAACGCTGCGTTTTTGGCATGCTTTGCTCTGGATATTTATTAAAATAGGCTAAATCGTAATATGTTTAACATTTGTCCACAGAAGAGTACACAGAAATGAGAGAAGGCCCTCATGGTTTCATACCTGAAGGAAATTACGTGAAAGTTTTCCATCTACCACAAGTCCAGCACTTGTACTGATTCATTTTTATCCTTTAATCTGTAGTAAATGCAATCAAATCACCTAAACAACGAAAAATTCTGCTTTTGAGTTCAATTAGTCTCCTAAAAACCTAAACAGTCACAATTTTTCGATCATAATTTATCTTTTCTTTACTTCTTAATTTTGAACCTTTCTCTTTTCGTCCGGTAAAAGACTCGAGAAGGCCCCTGTTTTGCCAAATCCTACGTTGTGATATTTGTTGACTCAAAAATTATTCGGTGAGGTTTCAACTTTAGTTCCGCGTGTATTTCAACAAACATACAGTTTCACACTCCAGACCATTCTGACATCTCTTCTTCTTCCACTCTACACACACTGATCATCCTCTAGGCGCTACTGCATGACAGCTGTTATCCGGCTACACACCAGACCCGCAAGTGTGCTAAATCTGATCAAACAGCCCCCCTAGAATTATTTGTGTGCAGCACTGTAGTTTGTCAATTTTCTCCCACAGTGTTTTTTCATGCAGTCAAAATTGATTAAATGTATACAATGTCTATTATTGCTTAAAGCACTTTATACAGACCAAATAGAACATGAAAAATAAACTTAAATATGCCTTTTAATTAGTAAGTTGCACTGCATAATGTTCGGCAATTTCCTAATGGTACTTATCGTATATACCCGGTTCAATGCTTCCTTCAAATATGTTCGACATCAAAGGGGCAGTTTATTGGCCGGATCAAAATAAGAGCTTATGATAAGGGTAGAGTTGTTTAAATTCTAAATTAAGCCTTTTTTTCTTTCAATTCATTCATCTTGTTTTGACCTCCCAGAAGATCATCCGCGCCCATAGTGAATTGTTTGCGACATGTGCTGCGAATTGCATACTGTTAGGCGTTTTTCCTATAGGGACCAACCAATTTCGTCAGGGAGGGCTTTCTCGAGTCTTTTACCAAATACTTTAAGCAATAATAGAAATTGTATTTATTTAATAAATTTTGACCGCATGAAAAAACACTGTGCGACAAAATTGACAGATTACAGTGCTGTACACAAATAATTCTAGGGTGGGGGGGGCCTTCTCGAGTCTTTTACGCTACAAAGAAGTACCGAATCCAAAGGGACAGTATTTTGGCCGAATTGTTTATCCGTTGCTCGACTGAAAAGAGTAGTTGACCCTCCGCCAACAAAAGATATTTTCGCGCTCAGGGAGAGGTTATTTAAATTCCAAATTTATCCTTTTTTTCTGTCCATTCCGCCATCTTTTTGTGATCTTCTAGAAGATACTCCACACCCATAGTGCACATGTACTGCGCTTTGCATGCATTTTGGCGTTTTTCGTATAATGACGAACAAATTTCCTCCAGAGCGGGCCTTATCGAGTCTTTTACCCATTTTTATTCAATTAGCGCAAGTTTATATTTCCTTTAAGTACATTTTACGATGTTAACTAGCTTTGTGCAGCTATTAATTATAAATTTAAGTATAATTATTGCTCCAAAATCACAATCTAGGTATCGAATTTTCTTCGTGGAAAACTGAAATGGTCGTCTTCTCTTTCTTTAGCGACACGCAGAAGAATAGAGATGCCAGACTTTATGAACCAAGAATCGATATTTTTCTGTATGCGAAAAAAATATCGACTACCGACAATTTTAGATACCTAGGTGTTTGGTTCAATTCCAGACTCAAATGGAACACTCACATTACCCACCTAGTACAAAAATGCGCTAAACGTATCAACTTTCTGTGGACAGTCACAGGATTCTGGTGGGGAGCACACCCAACAGATATTCTGCGACTGGTATAAGACAACGGTACTTTCCGTTTTGGAATTTGGATGCATATGTTTCCATTGGGCGCCCAAAACGTCGATCATTAAACTCGAAAGAGTACAATACCGTTGTCCTAGACTCGTACTGGGGAGCATGAAATCCACACACAACATGTCCCTGGAGTGATGCCGCTCAAACTGCGTTTTGAACAACGGTCGCTTCGCCTTTTAGTCCGTTCTTCTGTATCAAATCCCTTGATTGTAGAAAATTTTAAAGCGTTAATAGAGACAGGTTCAAAGAGCAAAATTGTTACGGTATATAATGATTTTGTTTCCCTACAAGTGCATCCTAGCGCCCCACAGGCAATTAATCGTGCTGCCCTCCCAGAGTCCTACAGTACTCTTTTATTCACGGATACCTCGTTGACGGAGGAAATTAAGATCATCCCGAAAGATCTTCACTGGAGGACTATACCCAGTATTTTTATGAACAAGTATGGCCACTTGAATAAAACAAACCAGTACTTTACGGACGGAGAAGATGATCATCTTCTGAAGAAGGCACAGGCTTCGGAACAGGCACAGGCTACAATGAGACTTCGGAAGCGTATTTCAAATTGAGGCAACCATACAGTGTATACACTGCCAAGCTTGCCGCAATTTTTTACGCGCTTCTAATTATTGTCCTGTCCTCCTGACCAGTTCTTCATCTTTACAGATAGCCTTAGCGCTATAGAAGCTCTGAAGTCAGTAAAGGCAGTTAAGAGCAAAGACTATTTTGTATCAAAAATTCTGGAGATTCTTGGATCAATGTTTAACAAGGCATTTCGCATATCGCTCATCTGGGTCCCTTCACACTGTGGAATTCCCGGCAATGAGAAGACAGATCTATTGGCCAAACAAGGCGTTCTGCAAGGCGCTTTTTACGACCGACCTATCTCATCCCTTGAATACCTTCGTTCCCCACAGCAACTTTGCCTGTCTCGCTGGCAGAGCATGTGGGAAGCGGATGTATTAGGGCGGCTTTTGTTCTCGATCACTCCGCAGGTATCCCTGCGGCCTTGGTTCGATGGGCTCCCTGTAGATCGCGCTTTCATTCGAATGATGTCTCGGCTCATGTCGAATCATTTCGCTCTGGACGCACATCTACAGCGTATTAATCTGGCCACTTCAAAGGTATGTGGCTGCGGTATCGGATATCACGATGTAGATCATCTGTTATGGTCCTGCGTGGAATTCGAGGCCACAAGACCTTCCTTGTTGGACAGTGTCGGAAGGATCGGCAGAATCCCGGATACCCCCGGGATTAATGTTAAATGTACAGTGTGGCAACTTTGCAGCTTCCTCAACCACAGGGGCGCCAGACAAACTGCGTACCGTAGGGAGGCAGACTTTGTGTGCGTCACTTTTGGTTGTTTTTGTTTATATGGTTTGCTTTTTTGTTTGTCCTTTGTATTACGGAGACTGGTCCTCGATGAAACCCATCACACAGCAATAGAACCGGCCAACACCAGCAATAGCCCATATAACAACAATAGTCACGTCAAACTCCCAACCAATCACAGAACGCCCAACACCTTCCAACAACAACCCTACAAACACAGCAGCTCATAGTACTCCGCAATATACACCATATTACTAACCGAGCAAACTCGGGATAAGGTCTAAATACAGGGAGGAAATGCCCTGAGAAACAAAATGTCTGTCTGTGCACATAAGCACAGACCATAGGGAAATTACTACTGGCTGTACAATAACGAGCGGGTCCGCCCGGAACGTGGATACCCTCGGCGAACGGGAAATATATGGCTCGGATGCCGATAAGATGGAACCGATGCGGTACAGTACCAGGGTCGGCAGATTACACTGAAGGACAGCTGGAAAACGTTGCCATACTATAAATTTATTCTATGCTACCAAAGCTTTTAAATGTACACTATCGCAATATAAATATAGCTAAAACAATAGTTGAACAAAAGTTGTTGTTTGAGTATCCTTGCATAAGAAATTAATATACAATCAATTACAAAATTTCTCTAAAATTTGAAAGGAATTATAATTATTTTAATATAAATTGTCTTTAAACGACCCTATTTTCAGGCGCTTTTAACATAATTAACTCTTTCCTGTTCGGTAAACCCGAAAATTTAGGATTTTGCATGTAGCATCTTCCATTGAAATAACGATCCATGGTGCACAGTTCAAATATTAAGCGTTTCAAGCGTTTCAAGCACCTTTGAAACAGGATCGAACAAATCTTTGCAATTATCTTCAATATTAACGTAGTACTGCTCATTTAAGCGTTCTTATTTCTTTCATGACTATTTAACAATGTGCTCTTGATAAAACATATCTAATTTCATTTATATTTTGCCCGAAATAGATACATTACAGCATCTAAACAACGGACAACGCTCCATCATAGTCCGTTTCACTGAGCTGACGTAAAGTTTGACAGCGCATGCCAGCGTTTGTTGTTGTTTTGAGGAGTTGGCAACTGCAACGAAACCGGTGTCGGTGATTAAATGTCCCATTCCAACGCATCGTACATTTCTCGTTATTATTAAGTGTAACAAAACTCTAGCTAGGTAAAACACAATGTTTTGGCACATATTTTTACTCGTTTCCGGTGTAAAGCTGCTGTTTATCCCCGCCTAGTAAGTATAAACAGTGCTACCTTCTTTGGTAGACAACTAACAAACGCTTTTCTTACCCAACAGCCGTTCCACAGACTTCGAGGTACACCGTAACTGGCTGGCCATCACCCACAGCTTACCCCTCTCGAGGTGGTACTACGAGAAGACGAGTGAATGGACACTCGATTACCCACCATTCTTTGCCTACTTTGAGTGGCTTCTCTCCCTTGTGGCGAAATCGTTCGATCCCCGTATGCTAGACGTGAAGAATCTTAATTACGCCTCCGAGCAAACGATTGTCTTCCAACGGTTCTCCGTCATCGTAACCGACGTCATCTACGCACTGGGCGTTCGCCGTTGCCTTCGAGCATTGACCGCAGGAAACGCGAATACGTCATCCCGTTCGATCCTTATCGGTGGTGCGCTACTGCTCGGCAATGCCGGCCTTCTCATGGTCGACCACATCCACTTCCAGTACAATGGATTTCTGTTCGGTGTGCTGCTCCTTAGCATCGGTGCGCTGATGGAAAATCGTCCGCTACAGGCGGCACTATTGTTTGCGGCGCTGCTCAACTTAAAACACATCTTTATGTACGTGGCCCCCGTTTATATGGTTTATTTGCTGCGATTTTATTGCCTGCGCGATTTCACCATCGGACAGACGCTGGTGCGGTTAATCAAACTTGGCACTATCGTCCTGGGCGTTTGCTTGCTATCGTTCGGTCCATTCTACGAACACATTCCGCAGGTAAGCACTCGATAACGCCCATTAATTGCTTCACGGTACTAATGTGAATTTATTACCCGTGCCCATTATTGCAGGTCCTTTCGCGGGTCTTTCCCTTCAAGCGCGGGCTGACGCATGCTTACTGGGCACCTAATTTTTGGGCATTGTACAATACGGCCGATAAAGCGCTAGCTGTAGCGCTCGGTAAAGTGGCCAAAGCGTCCAGCACCGGTGGATTGGTGCAAACGTTCGAGCACACCGTTTTACCATCGATAAGCCCGGCAGTAACATTTGCTCTGACGGGAGTATTTATGGTTCCGATTCTTCTTAAACTTTGGACGCTAAAATCAACCACACCGACCGTCGGTTTGGGGCGTAGCTTCGTGCGGGCAATTGTCCTGTGTGGTTGCACCTCCTTCCTTTTCGGTTGGCATGTGCACGAAAAAGCCATCCTGATGGTACTGACCCCGCTAACGCTGCTCGCCATCGGCAACCACAATGATGCCCGGTGGACCATATTTCTGGGTGTCGTAGCACATTACTCACTGTTCCCGCTGTTGTTTAAACCCGAGCTAACGCTGGTTAAAATTAGTTTACATGTGGTGTACAGCGGACTAAGCGTGATTCTGCTCAAGCTACTCCATCGCGGTTCATTCTTTCGTACGGTGGAGTTCCTGTATTTGGCCGGATTTCCTGTTCTTTGTACGTACGAAAACATTGTCCATGATGCAATAGGGCTAAGGGAACATTTGCGCTTTTTGCCGCTACTCCTGACGAGTGTGTACTGTGCCGTAGGGGTGTTGTACTTCTGGGTGTCCTATCAAGTGTCCTTAATACAATCTTAATAGCGCTTTTAAGTTTGCATTTCATTTGACATACATTTTAGTCTTAAGGAAAACTCTTTCAGTCCTCTTCAAAACGTTTTAGAGATTATGAAAACATAAAAACTGTTAGGCATCAAAAAAAGTCATAACAAAACTATTTATATTTAGTACACCCATGATAAAACTCTAATAAAACATGATTGAGAGTAAAAGGCATAGGAATTGTTTCTTGGGTAGTTATGGAAGAAGAACGCGAGCCGAATGGTAGTGAATTTATTTTAAAGATTGAACCTGTATAACATTTATTTTGGTTGAAATAAAGAATTTTCTTGCTTTATTTTCTTATAATTAACGCTTAAAATGATCAAAAGACCCCAGCAGTTTGGTGTCATTGCATACTTCTAGGCGTTCCTAATGATTCGGGACGCGGTTGGACATTATAGGGGTTTGCTCCTAGGAAGGGACACACGGGACATCAGTGACCTTGCTACATGGAACCTGGAGACGACCGAGCGTTGGATGGGTGGAGTGGGTCTGCAGCTAGCCCATCAAAAGACCGGCTACATGATCTACTGCACCCATCACATCCCGCAGATAGGCCAACTACGAAGTCCCTCAAGTACCTTGGGGTTGTGCTCTGCCTGGAGAAGGTTTGCAGCAAGGCATCTCGCTTCACGAAGACATTTGAAGACCGCTCTGATGCCGAGCAAGTGTGGTCCTAAAAGCAGCAGAAGGATAGATCCCTGGTTAACGTTGGGAATAGCATTGCGTGGGGACGGACGCTTCTAGAGAGGGACACTCATCTTACAACAATCCAGATGACACAGGAGTGCTACGAGTAGCTAGACCATCACGCTAGTCCTTTTCATAGAGGAGGATATCCGCTGCCAAGACGAAAAGGCAGTGAGGGGAGGTAAAGCACCAGACATACGGAGCTGGCAACGCGAGGAGACTATGAGGCGTTGGCAACAAGAGTGGACAGCTGGAGCAGAACAGCAGTGATCGTGTGGATTGAAGACGAGGAGGCTGATCCCGGACATCACGTCTTGGGTTAGTCGTAGGCATGGCATGTGCACACGTCGTTCAGGATGTCTAGCACGTGATATTCCACTGTCCTCGGTTTGCTCGGGCACAACACGAGATTAAAGTAGCAACGCAACACCCGTTTGACGATAGACAATACTGCAACGGAAATGTATGTGCCAGCCACACTACATGAGAAACAGTCCGGAGGGCATGTAAAGGTGAGGATAACAAATCAGGAGTGTCGGTGTTAGTATTAGTCCTGAATTCAGGCGTATCGAAGCTCAAGATTAGGCAACGATTGACGAAATATACGGTTACGATGCTACTGTAATCCAAGCAGTAGACATAAGTTCCGGGGCGGCCCGGTGGTGTATACGATAACGGCGCCGGTCTTCACACGGCAGGACCGGGGCTCGAATCCCGGCGGACCGCGCCTCCCCGTATGCAAGACTAACTATCCAGCTACGGGTATAACTAAGTCACAGAGAGCTAGCAATTGCTAGCAGGCCAAGACCTACAGAGGTTGTAGTGCCAGAGAAGAAGAAGAAGACATAAGTTCCAGAAGTCAACGCATACTCCAACAGAGAATATGCAAAGGATGCACTGTTGAAGATCTCTATTGGTGATTAACATAACGCCTTAGTTAGGTTCTTGAATGATATATAAATTGATAAAGAGAGATCTGAAGACGGATTGCGGTATATGAATAGAAAATGAACATTATTGAACATCATTCCGGATACAAGGATAGGACATTAATTGAATACCAAGTATAGAAAGAGTCTAGGATGCTTCAGCCAGAAGTAGAGGAGACTCGAAGATATTGAGGTCACCTGCAAATAAGAGAAATGGGGAAAAACTTATATCACTCATGAAGAGAATACTAACGTCTCCAACTAAAAGACTCCAATCACAACACTTCAATCTTTTTGAGCTTTGCCATTAATAGGCTGTGTGGAACGCGATCAAGCGGTAGCCTTACAATTGTTCATCACAGACAGTGGTCTAGTAGGCCGAGAACACAAACTTCATCGTAGTTGAACGATCCACCATAATAGTATGCTCATGAGGACCAATGCAAACAATTGACTGAATTAGTGAGCATGAAGAGTCTGTGAGTGTGATCGTGATATACCCTAGACCCTTCGACGAGGCCTCTTGGACAGCGGAGTCCTTGACTAAACCGTCTCTGGTTATATCGACACAAATATTCGTACATAGCGACAGCGAAAGATCTTCCGAGAAGCAAGCTGGGTTGTCCCCGGCGCCCCAAAAACCATGAGAATTTTCCTCATATACACGCTCTCTGTCGCTTGTTCTCCGCTTCTAGTCTCGTCAACAGATTCCAAGTATTAGAGGCCTTCAACTTCTGATTACAATTGAACATTTAAGGTTCAACTAATAACACTAGTTGGGAACACTTAAAATAAGGATATTTGTTATCATAAATATATCTGATCAAATGGAAAATAAACCTCGAATGAGCAGTATGTTGTCTAGTTCTTGATGTCTGATTCTAAATTGTTTTATTTTTCGCGTCCTTCTTTAAAACAAGGCATTCAGTTCCCGTTGAGGACCAAGCATCGTTTGTAACACAAGCCTCTAACGTTGTGCAGAGTTCCAAATGCAAGTATGCAAGCCAAGTCTTTTAAAGCCTCAAAGTTCTGTCAAGTTCCACATTCTTTTGGACTAGTCTCAAGACCAGTTCGATGTTTCTTCAAGCAGTTTTAAGCAGCTTTAGTATTCAATTACCTTGTACCTTGGCTGTTTGGGATACTCCAATGTAAGAGCTACTTTGAGATTAAGTAGTATTGTTTACCCACTTCTATCACCCTGTGTTTGACTAATATGAATAATCATTCACCAAACGTGCTAGTTCTTTCATAAACAGCGTCCCAGCCAAGCAGTACTCTAGTTAGCCCGAAAGAAAACCAAATACTATCATAACGAAGCATCAAAACAGTCGACGTACACTGGTTTCTGTGCCGGAACTAATCAAATAAAAACAAACCAACACTACGGGGGAAACAAAAACGTCAAAGCATAGCGTCAGTGTGTGTGTGTGGGAGTGCGTGAAATGAATTTATCTCACTGGTTATGTAAGCCAGGACAAAGCGGTCACGATTGTAGGATGAAAATGGGGAAGAGGATGCGTGTGCGTGTGTGTCGCTCTTTCTATTCCACTTTAACGCTTTTTTCACATACACATACACACTCACACACACACACACACACACACACACTCCGAAACAACTACAGCAAATCAGCAAACAATTCACCACCAGAAATGAAGGTGGGAATTAGAATTGTGCCGATTCCGAGCAAAAGAAGAGGAGCAACAACAAAAAATAACCTCCCTTACCAAAATCACATCGCCGACAAAAAGCAAATAGATTTCACAAATGGTCCCGCAATTATGCTTCTTCACGTGCGGCGTGCGTGGTTCTAAAAGGAAAAAAACACACACACACACACACACACACACACACGCACAGAAAATGGCGTAGCAGATCGCGCTCAATTAGGAGAAAAGGCAGTCGATAGCGCGCGCGACATACACCACCGGAATTAGAACATATTTCCACCGACGCTTTTCCTGCGTGTACGTGTGTGTGTATGTGTGTGTGTGTGTGTGTGTGGAAAAATTATGCCACCGTCCATCGGGGACGGGTCCTTTCGGTCCTGTGCACTGTTTGCCGAGCATAAGCACATAATTAGCTAATACGGTAGCCCCACCGTAGCACCGGGATTAGCACCGTGGAAAACATATCGGCTGAACCACATCGATGTACTTCACACGGGGCGTGTCTTTGCTTGTTGCGGTGGAGGGGAGCGCAGCTATAGTGGGAGATGGAACAGGAGTTCCATTTTTTTTTCGTAGCACTCCGGGTGGGCTTAGGTAGCATTTTTCCTAGCGCCGCTTAGCCGAAGTGTCTGCCTTGGGGCTTTTTTTGCTGTCGCTTTCACACACTCACCAAACGTTTTCTTTGGAACCGTGGTATGTGAGGACGTGTATGTGTGTGTGTGTATGCAAATAGCGGCTTTACCGTGAGACCCTGTGGTCCGGCCTTTTGCCCTAAGCTTCATCCGCGGGGTCCGCTTGAGCCGTCTCTGATTGCTCGGCGGTCGCTCGGTTCGGGCTCCATTAATCTTCAATGCTCCACGGTCCCGGTCCTTGGGCAGGACCATCGCCACCATTTGCAAAGAAGTAAAAGAGAGCTTCTGGTGGGCATGTTTTCACGCGCTCCGTTAAAATCGCACATTTTTATCCCGCTTTTATAATGTGCCGTGTAAGGACACCAACAAATGGAATGTTTGACACCGTGCCAAAAGACAGCTGGTTGAAGCGACGCGAGCCAACGTAGTGTATAGTGACGGGCATAACAATAAGACTGTCCTAATATTCGTTTCGTAACGCTTAAGCATTCTCTTTTTTTTTTCGTGGAATAACCTCTTCGGAACATAGAAGAATCTTCAACAATGTCTTTATTATTTGTTACAGGTGTAGCGACCTCGACCGCTAAACGTGTAGACGCGCCTATAGTAGCCGATCGTGCGTGAGAGGTCCGAATCGCATCTTATCGCACGATCGCCAGAACTAGATAGATGTCCGTAGAGGAAGGTTCGGGAGGTGTTAGTTAATAAAGGTTTTACACCCTTTATACTAAAGAATTAAAGCAGTCACCATCCGTTCACAGCAACCGTTTGATGGCATTCGTTCGATGGCATAGCCCTCTCGTTGTTCGACAGAATATACGACTACAGGCGCTTCGGGCCTCTCACGCACGATCGGCTACTATAGGCGCGTCTACACGTTTAGCGGTCGAGGTCGCTACACAGGTTTTAGTTCTGTAAATGTACCTCACAGACTAAGTCCCAGGTTCTACACCATCTGTTGGCTCAAGTGCAACAAGGCACCGACAGAATAGCAACCGTACTGATCAAGAATGCCGGAAGAGTACTCTAACAGGAAGATAATTTAATCGAGGCCTGGTGATAGAAATATTGACATCATCCATCCCATAGACAAGAAGAAAGATAGATTAGAGTGCAGCAACTGCAGGGGTATTGCGGTGTTGAATGCCACCTACAAGATCTTGTCCCAGAGTAAACATCAAAGCACGCAGACTCCTCTAGTTCTACAACATGGGGCAAATCTTGGAAAAGATGGCGGGGCTAAAGCTATACGAGCTAATCGTATATGACAGTATAGCCAGGGTAGAACTTTACGACACGATGAGCTTTTTTGTTATCCCGACTAAGCTCGCTAGGCTTGTACGAATGCTAATGATATGTCAGGTGAAGATGACAGGAAAACTGTCTTGTTCTTTCAAATCCATCAAATCCAAAAGAATGCCTAGATAGAAAACTAACACCTTACACGAGCCATCGTCAACAACCAATCAGAATTAGAGCAAACAATTATATCGAATAGCAATAGGAATTTTCCACCTTTTGGGCCAATCAGAATTAAGATAAACCAAAGGATCCTGTACAAGAATGGAAATTTCCTTTAAGTTATTCTCACGATCAGTCCTTGAAAGAGGTTATAAATTAAAGAACCACCGTCCAACAAGTCAGTCTCGTTCAGACAGTACGAGTTGCTGGACGATCGTTACTCAACCACGGATCAGCTGTCCAGTTCGGACAGCATGTGTTGCTGGACTTATTATTATTGGAATAAAAGTTATTGGAATATCACAAACCAAGACATTGGCTACAGGTCTTCATATCTGCAAGACCGCTTGTCCGTTTCTGTTTGTTACACACGTACTTTGTCCTTAGCAGATATTCCTGTCCTTAGAGTTGTTTTTGAGCAAGGGTTTTAATCAGAAGGAATTCACCACTGAGTTGAAATTTTCCCTTCACTGAATGCAAAATTCCACATGGAGTCGATGCAAAGTTCCACATGGATATTCCGATTGAGTGATTCAGCACTTCCATTGTATGGTTCAGAACCTAGCATTTTCTGTTGATCTAGTGCGATGATGTTACAATTTGACTCATACGTATTCTACAAAGCATACTTTAGTTTAAAGTTGAGTAGATGAAACGGTATACAAGCTATCGATTGATCGTCTCAGCTTTAGCCTTGTGACCTAAAGATGTTCGTTCTAAAGATGTTAAACCCAAAATTGTCTCTAGTATATACATAGAACAGAATTTCCATAATGGATGGAGCAGTGCAGACTCTAAGAGCATAAGAGGTTAGGCTTAAACGTCACGATCAATTGGATCAGTTATCAGTACAGATTATAGACTTCTTCTTTTTCTTCTTTGCTGACCTGCTCCTACGGAGCACGTCTAGAAGACAGGGCCTGGCGTCCAATTCGTTTCCAGGAAACTCGGTCCATGGCTGCCCTCCTCCATCCCCGGCTGCATCCGATATCCCTTAGGTCTGACTCCACTTGATCCAGCCAACGAGCTCGCTGTGCTCCTCTGCGCCTCGTGCCGAACGGGTCGCTGACGAGCACTTTCCTGGCAGGGCATGAGTCCGGCATCCTCATCACGTGTCCCAACCAGCGTATCCTTCCGGCTTTGACGACCGTCAGGATGTCTGCATCGTCAAACAGCTCAGCTAGCTCGTGGTTCATCGCAAAGATGCATTGGCGTCCTCCGTCAGCATAGTCCAGGACTCGTGCCCGTAGAGGACTACCGGCCGTATCAGTGTGCGATATATGGTGCATTTCGTGCTTTGTTTTAGTTTTCTGGATCGCAGGAGTTAGTGGAGCCCATAGTAGGCACCATTCCCTTGAACAATGCGCCTTCGGATTTCGCTGCTTCGCTTATCCGAAGATACGATCGTGCCAAGGTAGCAAAATTCCTCTACTACCTCGAGATCGTCGCCGTCAACTAATACTCTGCTTCCGAATCGTGCTCTATCACGGTCAGAGCCTCCGGCAAGCAGGTATTTTGTTTCGTCGCATTGATCCTCAATCCAATCCTATCGGCCTCGCGTTTCAGTCCGCCGAAGATGTTCGCCCGATGATATCGATGTCATCCGCGAAGCCAAGGAATTGGAGAGACCGGGTGAAAATCGTGCCCTGGATGTCGAAGCCCGCACTTCGCATGACACCTTCCAGAGCGATGTTGAACAGTAAACAGGAGAGTCCGTCTGTCCTTGCCGCAGTCCCCTGTGAGATTCGAACGATTCCGACAGCATGTTCGACACTCTCACCTTGCTCTGCACACCGTCCATTGTAGCCCTCAACAGCCGTACCAGCTTCGCAGGGAAACCGTACTGCCGCATGATGTACCATAGGTCGGTACAGATGATAGACTACTAATCTCAGAATTTTTAAAGTCTAGTATCACAGTATCCTCGAATTTTGTCCTGGAAGAATCCTTTCAAAGTGTATCTTTCTCTATACAAGATCAAGGGTTTATGATTATATCTTTTCTCTACTTAAACCAACGGATAACAGTATTAAAAGAAGATAAAATTAGCATAATCTTAAAGTTTTGTCCCTCACTGTACGATTCAACGGCACGTGGCACAGATGGCTGCACACCAACAGGTAGGTTAAATCTGTCTTTTACGATCCGCTTCCACATTTTGATTTGGTTAGTGGTGCTCGGCGGTTGCATTTTATTTGAACCGTTCGTTGTCGGTGTTTTTTTTTTTCGGTGCTTCTCATTCCACCACACAAAGCTTATTAAATGCATTACGCCCGACCCGAAAGTGAAAAACCACCAAACTAAATCTAGCGCCCAAAATTAAACATATTTGTTCCGCATGAACAGGAGGTGTGTGTGTTTTTACTCCCGGTTGCTTTGATTTGAATTTTCTTGCACCCACTAAAACCCATTCCATTTTTTTTTTTTGAAAGCAAAGCTCACACAGAAGGAACGGTTGAACCAGGTCGTGAAAATGTGAACAAATAAAGGATGGGTCGGGAAGCGGGATTACGGGAGCGCAATTTGCACTGGAATACACAATGAACTGTGATTATCTTATGACAGGGATCATTGCGACCGTGGTCCCACTGGGCCCGCTGGGTGACGGCGCCTGGATGGTAGGTGACCCGCCGTGCACTGTACGCGGCGCACACGCCTGTTTATTATGCAATCGCATTTGCACACGTCACTTCTCATTAGTTTGAAGCGCGCGCGCGTCCGCCAACTCTCGCAACACGCTACCCCTCGCTGTATGGGTGCGCACGTTCCTGCAGTGTTGTGTTTTTGCGCTCTGCTGTGCTACATATCCGCCGTGCCAGCAGTTACCCGGCAGCGAGCGAGGAAAAGCAAGACAAAAAAAACAACAACATTTACTTACGCGCCATACCACACACTGTGCGATGGATGAAGCCGGTTTCCTTTTGTAGCAGGTTTGATGGTGAGTTAAAGAAAAGTTCTTAGTTTTAAATGGCGATTGCTTTCTAGCTAATCCAACTGACGCTGTGCGTTGCTCACACTTGACCGAACCATCATTAACGCTATCCGTGCGAAAATAACGCTGCATCAATTTCGTTCAAATTCCCGTCCTGGTGCTGCTGTAGTTGCGCCTTTAGTTCTTTTGCCGTTTCATCATTAAGGCGTGTGTCTGCCGAGTGTGTATCTTGTTGAGTGTTGAGCGCAAGATTGTGTCCGGGGAGAAAAACGCTTGACTTGCGTATAAACAAGCGTCTCTATGTGTGTGTAAGGACAGCAACGTGATTGATTTTGGCGTCCATCCAAGCAAGCTTGCGGTTAAGGTTCGGAAAATGCATTTTCACCAGCACGGAAAAGTGTGAAAATTAAGCACATTACACATGCAAAGCTGTCCCCGTCGAAAAACACAAAACAAAAACCGACCCGGCAACTCAGCCTTTCGTTTTTATCGTTCCGTTCGGTATTGTTTGGCTGGGCGGTTACGAATTGCGCCTGTAAGGTAGGCAACGTGCCGTACACCGAACGCTTCCGAAAGGTCACCGACGTTTGTGGGAGCCGTTGCTGTCGTTGCTGGTGTGTGTTGCGCCTCTGTGTGAGTGAAAGACGGGGAGCGACGAGACGTGTAGTAATTTAAGCCAATTGCAAACTCACCGTATGCACAATGGCACGGTAAAAGTCAACGCACTCGACGGATGCTCCGGACGCCGGTTAGCGAAACATGTTTTCACACTTCACCACCTAAGGAGCACAATTGCGACCGGATGTTCACAAACACGATAAAACACACACACGCACACGCACGCATAGGATGAGATGTGCTTGTGTGTGTGTGTGGGTGTTTTCTTTGTAAAGTACAGCAAACGCTTGCGGGCCAATATTTAAACGGGTTCTCGGGATTACGAAATTATCGACAATAATGCGCACCGGTGCTCCGGTGTCTGAAGTCAAGATTTGACCAGTTCGGCGTGAAGGAGGTGGTTCGGTGTGAAACAATAACGCCGCATCAAACAACAAAAGGTAAAGAGGCAACGTTTTGACGCGGGATTTGTTGGTTTGTGATGCAGGCCATTCTAGTCCCGTCTGGGATGCCCAACAAATAGTGATTTAGAGACAAGTGTGATCTTTTGAATGGCTTTTGAAGTGAAAACACAGCCATATTTTGAAGATTTGATTGAGGAATGGTGTTATTGTTTAGTTCAACACTTTAACTAAAGATTCTAGCGATTCTTTTTTATTATTATAATTATTATTATTTATTTAAAACTCAGGGCCCCCTTGAAGCCGTTACACATATAACATAAAACATATAACATAAATCTTAATAGTTAGCTGGACGGACAGTTCGAATACAATTCAAAAGCGCGGCACGTGACATGTCTGGTTCATGATGATCACAGATGACGTTAAATTCACGGCACACACAGAGAAAGGGATCAGAGGCGCCGAATCGGGTTCGACGGTCCTCTACGTCGAGCAACGAAGCAATCTCGGTGGGACGTATATGTTGAGCCCAGAGAGTAGCGTTGGGGAGTCGATCCGGCCGTCCAAAAGTCCCTGAATCAGCGACTCGATGCCTATTAGTGCACAGCAAGTGTCGTAGTCCATTTGGACCCTCCAGAAGCGCAAAGCGAACCGGGTGAATTTGCGTTGGACGGATTCCGATCGGGCCAGGGGACTAGCAGCAGAGGGCCACCATACAAAAGAAGCATACTACAGTACCGACCGAACCAAGCAGCAGTAAAGCATCTAGATGGAGACTGGGTCCGTAAGATCACGCGCTAGTTGCTTTAGCAAGCCGATCAGTTGATTGCTCTTAGTGACAACATGCTCAAGCTGGTCGTGGAAGCTCAACTTTTCGTCAAAGAGGACTCCTAAGTCCCTAACACAACTTTTGCGATCAATGAACGAAACGTTTAAGAAGTAGTCGTACACTAAAGGGCACCGCTTTCTTGTAAACGTAATAATAGCACACTTCTCGACGCACAGGTCAAGACCATTCTTTGAACACCATGACTTGGAACGTGGAAAGAATAGCTTGAAGGCGTAGTTGGTCAGAGTGGTTGTGGATCGGCATGAACAGCTTTACATCGTCTGCGAATAGTAGATTGCTCCCTGTAGGGAGCACTCGAGTTACATCGTTAATACAAATGACGAAGAGAAGCGATCCGAGGTTGCTCCCTTGAGGCACCCCTGAAGAAGCAGTGATACGACGCGACATGTTGGGTCCCATTTTCACGCAGCACGATCGACCAGCAAGGTAAGAGCGCATCCAGGCCAGCAGTTGAACGGATGTACCGAGCACCTGGAGCTTGGCGAGAAGCAGGGGGTGAGGGACACTATCAAATGCTGCTTTGATGTCCGTGTATACCGCGTCATCTTGGGAGCGAGTGTCGATGGTCCTGTAGCAAAGGCTAGCAAATTCAACAAGGATCGTGGTGGTAGAGCGCTTGGGAACGAATCCGTGTTGGGCAGTACTGAGGTAGTTCAAGGCAGCAGCAAGAAGAGGACGAAACGAGTCTCGAAAAATCGATATTAAGATTGGTACAATGGTGACACCACAACTCATGAGTATAAAGGGTTTTTGAACTACTTTCGCTACTTTCTAGAACTCATTCGAATTCCCCGACTTCACATCCATTTTGGTTTTCGCCGAAACCATTGCTCTTCTAATAGCTGAGTGCTCTCGATAAAAGATTTTCCAATAATCTACATATCTAACACCTCGATGACCTTCCTTCACTGCCTGATTTTAATTTCCGCTAGGACCCAAGTCACGTCCAGGAATCCACAACCATTGATAACACCAACCTATCTCTAATGAGGTGGATACATCACATTAAGCACTTTTATCAACACATCATCTATTTTAATAACTATATACTTAGTCTCTCCGTATACAAGACTGACTCTTCAGCTGCGGGTTAAACCTAAGTCATAGAAAGCCAGAAAGAGCAGATCGAGACCTCTTGCGGTTGTAGAGCTAAATAGGAAAACCTGGACACTAGAAGTTTGAATAGGTCTTTCGAATGACTTGTACATATGTGCTTCAATATGCGCCCCGAATACAATAATTATGCTGGGTACTTGGCCCTTGCATCCTTTCGATTCAACTCAGGTCCGAGAACGAGAGTGGTCCAATATCGTAATGCAATGAACGTAGAAATATGTTGACGTGATTAACTATGGCCTAATGATATTGGGCGGCCCGATGGTGTATACAATAGCGGCGCCGGTCTTCACACGGCAGGACCGAGGTTCGAATCCCGACGGACCGCCGTACGCAAGACTGACTATCCAGCTACGGGTATTACTAAGTCACAGAGAGCTAGAAATTGCTAGCAGGCCAAGACCTACAGAGGTTGTAGTGCCAAAGAAGAAGAAGAAGAAGAATGATATCTTACACGCTCGACGATCTTCTTGGATATGTTCTAGATGAGCGAAAAATGCATATCACCATCTCTTGAAGATGGTAAAGACATCTACAAATCTGCAATAACAGAAATCTCTCGGTAATGGACCTTAGAGTCTAGCTCGGCTGTACCCAGAATTCTTTGCTCTAACACCCCTTGTGCATCAAAATGTTTAAGTCTAGGGTCTCTCATAGCAATAGTCCACACCAATCATGTGGAACAGGTTCAGAGGTTCTTTGCCAGGTTCGTTTTCCTTATACAACTTCGTGATTGTTCCTACTCAGGCCTACCCGCTTCTGAATCCAGGTGTCAAACCTTGTGCCTAGAATCGATTTTGTCGCATACCCGCACTCTTGTGCTCTGTGCTCAGCCTCTCCTAGACATCGCTTCATCACGTACTGCAGGCGAACTTAAGAAGTCTAATCATTTTCGCAGATTTTCGCGTCACTTAATCGCAATTCCTTGAACAGTGTGCCACAATACTCCAAGGAAAACTTTTTCCCTTTCTCTCTCTCTCTCTCTCTCTCATCGCTTCATCACGTACTGCAGGCGAACTTAAGAAGTCTAATCATTTTCGCAGATTTTCGCGTCACTTAATCGCAATTCCTTGAACAGTGTGCCACAATACTCCAAGGAAAACTTTTTCCCTTTCTCTCTCTCTCTCTCTCTCTCTCTCTCTCTCTCTCTCTCTCTCTCTCTCTCTCTCTCTCTCTCTCTCTCTCTCTCTCTCTCTCTCTCTCTCTCTCTCTCTC